>SJYV01048693.1:0-13552 GCA_006410875.1 Neotragus pygmaeus | reverse complement strand
CACTGCTCCTTGAGGTACCCTCTGTGGACACCAGGTGGCAGGCGCTCCAAACAAGTTAGGACAAGGGCGTCAGCAAGGCTTCCCAGGGCTTACCCTCCAGTGGAGTCCGCCTGAGAGCTGAGCCTGCCACACAGGCCTGGGTCGCCATGGACTCCTGATATCCGCTCCTGTGCCCTCCCAGGCTCTGAAGGCGCAGCTCCTCTCCAAACCCCATGTGGGTTGATGGCTACAGGGACGATGGATTCCCTCAGATGGTCTTACCCAGCTCCGCGGCTGCCCTCTGCTGCCTCTGCGTGTCCTTCCTCAGCACCACCTGGAACCTGTCAGAGATGCATGTTATCTGACCTCGGTCCAGACCTACCGAATCAGGGACGACAGGCCGGGGACTCCTGCCCGGAGAGCACGCGTTTTCACATCCAGCAAGAAGCCCCAGCTTCTGCCTCTGGTCAGTCAGTGTCACGGGAGCCAAAAGTAAACAGCAGAGAGCTTGGCTAGCAGGACACCGCGTGCTCGACCCCTCACTCCGAGGCCGGCCGGCGGGGCGTCCCCACTGCTGTCCAGCCCGGCGGCCGTGGCAGCGCTGGCGCCGCGCTTCTGCTGCTGTGCATCATTCGGGGAACGATGTGGAGGCAGCAGTGCGGCAAATCAGGACATCCGACACCATCTTAGCCTGTGAAGGGGTAATAATCTTTCTAACACACCCGTGGCTTGTGGGGCCTTTAGTTCCCCAACCAGGCATTGAACCTGGGCCCTCTGCAGTGACAGTGCCGTCTTAGCTACTCGAGCACCAGGAGGTTCCCAGAAGTCTTAATTTTTCGATTTGTTCCTTTATGGATTGTGCTGGTGAAGCTGTATCTAGGAAATTTTTGCTCAACCCAAGGTTTCATTTCCTGAATTTAAGAAGCGCAAAAGGTTATTTTCTTAAAGGTAATTTATCTGTTTGCCTCAACTCATGCTGTGGTTCAAAAACAAGTTTTACTTCCTTTAAAAATCTCCTCTCCATGACCTACATGAAAATACGACATCCTTCTAGGGGTGAGTTCGTTGGCTGAAGATGAAACACTTTACCTTTTAGTAGCCAGAGATAGCCCGATATGTGCCAGTATGGGATTAACTTCTAAAATAAACTGTGACAAGCAAGGAATACCACACTGTATAGANAAAAGGTTATTTTCTTAAAGGTAATTTATCTGTTTGCCTCAACTCATGCTGTGGTTCAAAAACAAGTTTTACTTCCTTTAAAAATCTCCTCTCCATGACCTACATGAAAATACGACATCCTTCTAGGGGTGAGTTCGTTGGCTGAAGATGAAACACTTTACCTTTTAGTAGCCAGAGATAGCCCGATATGTGCCAGTATGGGATTAACTTCTAAAATAAACTGTGACAAGCAAGGAATACCACACTGTATAGAACGCACTCTATGTAGGGACTCCCCTGGTGGTCCCGTAGCCAAGACTCCGCACTCCCAATGCAGAGAGCCGGGTTCAATCTCTGGTCAGGGAACTAGATCCCACGAGCTGCAACCAAGAGATCCCACGCCGCACCTAAAGATCCCACATGCTGCAACGAATAGCAGAGATCTGGGCCGGCCGGATAAGTATTTTTTAAAAAACGAATGCACCGTATGTGAAAGGAGAGAAGGAGCTGCCTATATATGCTTTATGTGCAGAAGACATTTCTAGAAGGTTACAAGAAATTGGTAAGGATGGTGTCATCTGAGGAGGCAACTGTAGTGCTGAGGGACTGGAGATCGGGCCTGTGCCTTTTGATACCTTCGAATTTACTGTTCTTATGCATGCGTTCACTAGTCAAAAGCATATCTCAGCTGAGACTTAACTGCCAAATCAGAAATCCAAACTGACTGTGGGTGATTATCTTGCCTCTTGTCAGCACACGTTTCTTCTGTGTAAACAGAGCCCAATTCCAGGGAGGGACGTTCAGGATGAAGCAAAATGTTTACAAAAACTTGTCTCGTTGAGAAATGAAAATGCAAAGACTTGTGCCAAAGTGTTCATAGCTGCTTTATTCCAGCCCCAAACTGGAAGTCACCCAGTGTCCACTGACGTTATAAATGGATGAACTAGTGCGTCCACACAACAGAAGACAGCAGTCAGAAGGCGCCAAGCACCGCGAGGCGGGTGGCGCGCTCAGGCCTGTCTGCAGCCGGCCAGGTGTGAGGAGTGCATCTTTTGCTGGACTTGTAGAGTGGCAAAGTCCTTCCACGGTTCTCTCTTAAACGCCGAGTCAGTGACCGATGTTTAGGTACCTGTTCTCTACTCTACTGGTGTGCGTACACGTATGTATCTTGTGTGAACTTTTTCATAACTGAAAGTATCAAAACTTTAGAAACAATCATTGGTTGAGTTTGGAAGTCAAAAGCTTAAGACTAAGTGCTCTCAGAGGCTGCCTCCAGGCAGGAACAGGAAGTATGGTACTGTGTTACCAAAGGCTTGCCTCTCCACTACCAGTTACCTTACAACCAGACTGGAAAATTAAGTCCTCTCTAAAGATAAATCTTTCTTCCTAATTTTTCCCCATTTTCCAGAACTCTAAACAGTCAGTGATGTCCATCACCAGGCACTGCCTGTGTGATCCAGACAAAAGGAGCAATTACTGGGTGGTCCTTAGGGTAATGGGCTTTGGATACACTTTTTTCCTTCTTGTTTCCCACTTGAGTCATTTACAATGTTAATGGCAGGGCTGTAGTACAGGACAGCTGGTATCTCAGCAAGGGGGCTGAAGCCTCCATTCAAGCATTACCCTCTCGCCCCGCTCCTTGGGCCCTGAGCCCTCAGTGGTCTGAGCTGCTTTTCTGTGACTTCCTATAACCAATGATGGCTTCAGGAGTTGGCTGGGTCTGGAACCCCAACGCCTGCTCCGTTGTTCTTGGGAGTTTTCTCAACGTCTTAGTATAATTTGAAGAGGCGAGCAGTGCCCTGGCTGGCTGACAACCAATGGCAGCGAGGCAGAAGAGTCCATCTGGAAGTCTAGGCACCTTCTTCCTGCCTACCTGATGGCACTTCTGTCCTCCAGGATCACATCAGTTCCTTTATATTTCTATTCTTTACAGTTTTGGCTAGGATTGAGAGTGAAGAAAAGTGGTGAGGCTGACAAATGTGAAACCGGACAACAGTGGCCTTTTAAGCTGCTGTAGGGGGACTGGGTTTGGGGCAGAACACTGGCCCTTTTCCAGCATCCCAGTGACAGGCGTTTGAGTTGGGATCTTCATCCTCCGCATCAATTGTCTGAGGCCCTGGGTACCTGGGGTTTCACAAGCGCACACACATGGGTCTCGCTGCTCGCCCGGCTCCAGTTGGCCAAGGCTGCGGCGAGCAAGCCCAACTGAAACGACCCTCCTGGTGGCCTTGGTCTTCGTGTGATGATGACACCTTTAGCAACTAACGCCTCTCACGGAAGTGCTTTAGCCTCTTCCCGTGACTAACGAGATGGCATTAACCTTTCAGAAACTACTGTGAATATTTCACATGGCTTGAAATCCTTGATGACATTTAAAGACGATACCAAAATCGGGAATTTCGCTTTGGCGTACACCGGATCGCGCAACAACTCAGCGACAAGGTTTCTCCAGCCCGCTCCGTCTTAGCCCAGAGGTCCCGACGGCCGGCCTCGGGCCCCGGGGCACGCGCCCCTGTGACGCTCGCTGCGGAGCAGCTGCGGGAGCTGACGGACTTCGGACCCGCGGTCCCGGCCCTCACGACGGGTGCGCGGCCACCCCTCCCGCTCGCAGCTCCGCCTCAGGAGGGTGCGCGCCGTCGCCGCCGCCTCAAAAAGAGCGACCAATACCGCGGCCGCCGACGGGCGCTGCATCCGCGCGGGCGGCCAGCCGTGGCGCCGCTGGCCCGCGCTCGCGTGACCTCCACGTGTGCGCCCGGCCCCGCCGCGCCGAAGGGCCCGACGACCCCGCGACTCACACACCCGAGGCCCAGCCAGCAGCCCTCCCAGCGGCCCTGGCGGCGAGGGAGCGGCCACGTGACCCAGACTCGGCCAATCGGGGGCGCCGGCGGCGCAGAGGCGTTCGCGTCGCTGCGGTCCGACGGCGGCTGGACCCCTGATTGGCCGTATCTGGGTCACGTGACCCGGCAGCGCGCGGCCCCCGCCCCGCGCCGGGACACCGCAGATTAGCGGCGCAGCGCGCTGACGTCCACAGTGGTGAGCCGCTGCTCTTCTAGTAGGGCGGGATGGCGTTGCTGTTGCTTTCTTGAGGAGAAATGGAGCCAGAAGCTTCGTCGTAATGCACCTGCGGTCCAAACGCGTCTTTTCGGCTGAGTCGCTGAAACGTGTTTAGCTTAAGCCAGTTTCAGCTGCACGTTTTGATACTCGCCCGATAAAGCGTCAAAACTGAGACCGATACTAGGAGGACGCCCTGTCCTGGGTGTGTGGCTCAGTGAGAGCGCCTTCGGGCCGACAGGGACTGTACTCCCCTCCCTCCCTGTCCTCCAGCCCCCAGAGATGTGGGAGGGATGGGGCGGGGTGCTGCTCACAGATGCCTTTGTCAGGTGGCAGGTATTCCCTTCTGGCGACGCTCTGAGACCCAGCCATGCCCCTCTGAGGACAGACTCTGTACCGCAAACACAACTGGGGGTCCTGACAAGGCTCAGCGGGGCGCAGTCCGTGAAGAACCCGCCGCACCTGTTAGCAGCTTCCTTCCTGAAAGGAAGAATAGGGCGGGGGAAGTGGGCGAGGCAGGAGTGCCCTTCCTTCTCACCACACCCTCTCCTTCCCGCCCGGGGTAGAGAGCGCTCCACCCACACACATACCTGGGCTTCTTGAAGAAGTGACTGATCCCAGGGCTAGGTCAGGGACAGTCCAAGCATGGCCAGAAAGTAAGGAAGGGCTCCAAAAAGGATGGGGACTCAGGAGGCAACCTGGAGGAGCTCCTAGTGGCCAAAGCTGGAACTATGTGACTGGCAAAATTAATAACAAAACTGTTGGGTTGTGAGTTACAGAATAATGTAAATATCCACGAGTCCCTAGTGACATAAAAAAATAATAATAAATTAGAGGATTCTCTGGTGGGCCAGTGGCTAGAACTCTACACTCTCACTGCAGAGGGCCTGGGTTCAATCCCTGGTTGGGGAACTAAGATCCCACAAGCCATGTGGTGCGGCCAAAAAGAAAAAAGAATGAGGGAGGGAGGGAGGAAGGAGACAAAAAGAGTCTGATAGATGTAGTAGGAATGAGAGCAATAGAAAATCAACCTTAGGCAAACACCGCAGTAATGCTTGTCCCAAACAAGATCCATTGATGATTCCTAAGATTAATGGCCAAAAGTTTTGAGACAGCTTATTACTCAAATATCTCCCCCAAGATATTTTTTAATTACAAAGGGGTTAATAGTAACTTCATGGTGGAGAACCTTGACCGAAACACCTTAGCCAAGTGATGAAGGCGTGAGATAGAGCACTGTTGCCAATGAGACAGAGTACATTGGAACTCCATATCGTTTTTACAGAATGCAGGGAGTGAAGATGAGTTCACTGCTCTCCTGGGCCAGGTGAGCAGGGCACCTTCAGAACTGGGGCTAACCCTTGCGTCTCAGAGCAGCTGGGGTGGATGGATGGGCTTCTGTGGAATCTCTGCTGCCCAACCTGTCTCTGCTGGCTTGGCAGGTACGAATGCTGTGAGCAGGGACAAACTTGGCAATTTGGAGGAACAGCTAGGAGGCAGGACAGGAGCTTACAGGTGAGTGAGAGGAGGACGGTAAGAGGTGAGATCAGACAAACAGCGTGAATCAGACCATCAGGACCACAGCAGGTGAGGGTAGAGAACATAGTCTCCCCTACCCCACGTCCTTTTTATTATAATTGTTATTCTTGGACCTTTTCCTTGAGTGTGGCATTAAACAATACACAATCCTTAAACCTCTTATCTTATCCCAAGTGCTTTGGATGGTATGGTATTCTCCCCCCTCAACAGAAGACAGGGGTCCTGTCCTTTCCTCTGCCTCTCCCACTTCCACCCACCTTCCATCACCCAGACTTTTGCTGGAGTACTGTCAAGATTGGTCTTTACCGTTTGAATGGGTTGAAAATGCTTTTTCGTGCCTTGCTTGTAGATTGTAGAAGCTCCCAGAGCCTGTCTTTTCCCCTGGAGTTGTCCGTCTCCGAGCCCACCTCTCTGTGCAGACCTGCCTGGCTGTCACTGCACACGTCATGCGTGGCCCACCAGTCCCTTGCTTTCCCTGTACTTGGTTCTAGCTTCATATGCTGAAGTACATTTTAAGCATGTCCTCAGAAGGGGATGTCTTTCTGTCTCTAAAAAGGCTTTTAATTTGCACTCATAACTTGGCATCGGTTTCTATATCCCAAATTTTTCCTCAGCATTTTGAGGGCCCAGCTCTGTCATTATCTCACAGTTGAGTTTGATAGTCATTCCTTTGGCAGAGTCACGAGTTTTATCTTCAGATGCTTCTGAAACCTCTCTCCCTGATACTCTGACACTTCACAAGAACGGTCTAAATGGGGATCTTTTTATTCATTCACCCTTCTCTGTGCTCAAGGGGACCTTCCATTTTCTACAATTTTTTGTTTGTATTTAAGAACTTTCTGTTTTCTCTATTCTCTTCTTCTGGAACTTCTGTGTACGTGAAGTGACATCCTGGACACATCCTCCACGATTCCGTCATTTCTTACCTATTTTTTCTCCTCTTCCTCTTCTTTTTCTTTTTGGGTCATTTCTTCTGTGTCCTAAGGTAATTTTTTTACTTTATTTTCTAAGTATCTTATTGATCTTTTTATTTTTTACCATTTACCTTTTAAGTCTCTTTTTCCATAAATGAACTTTACTGAGGTTTAATTTATATACAATGAAGTGGTCCCATTTTTAAGTGTAAATTCTGATGAGTTTTGACAAATAGATACAACTGTGTAATCACATCACAGTCAAGGTATAGAGCATCTCCCCAAAGTTTTCTTGGTTCCCTTCCCAGTCGAACCCCACTCCACACCCAGATCCTAGGCAGTCACTGATCAGATTTCTGTCTACAGATTTCAGCATCATTCCTTATTGTCATGCTCAGCGTGTTTTTCAGACTGACCCACGGTTTTGCACGTATAAGTTGTTCATTCCATGTTCATTGCTGAGTCATATTCCATTGTATCATAGTTTTTTATCTGTTCCTCAGCTGAGGGACATTTGGGTTTATCCAGTTCAGTTTTGAATAATGGCTGCTGCTGCTGCTAAGTTGCTTCAGTCGTGTCCGACTCTGTGCAACCCCACAGACGGCAGCCCACCAGGCTCCCCCATCCCTGGGATTCTCCAGGCAAGAACACTGGAGTGGGTTGCCATTTCCTTCTCCAATGCATGGATGTGAAAGGTGGAAGTGAAGTCACTCAGTCATGTCCGACTCTTAGCGACCCCATGGACTGTAGCCGACCAGGCTCCTCCGTCCATGGGACTTTCCAGGCAAGAGGCCTGGAGTGGGTTGCCATTGCCTTCTCTGGAATAATGGCTAAAGACATTCATTTACAAGTCTCTGTGTGAAAGTACATCTGTATATTGCCTGAGCAAATACCGAAGGGTGGAATCGCTGGATGGCCTGTTAAGTGTTATGTTTAAGTCTATAATAAACTGCTGATCTCTTTCCCAAAGTAGTTGTACCACTTGACGCTCCCACCAGAAATGCAGACCGTTCCATTGCCTCTGAAACTTTCTCATCACTCAGTGGGGTCAGAACGAACTTAGTTACTCCAGGTCACTTAGCTTCCTTGACAGGCCTCTCTCCTAAATAGAAAGGTTGAGGGAGTGTCCTGTCCAAGGGTCAGCGTTATCAGGAGTGCTCCTTGGGGAGCCCCACCCCGCTCTAAAGCAGTTTGCTTGGTTTCTTGGAAGAGAGCCTGGCCTTGGGACCAGGGCTCCAGGCCAGCTGCTAGCTGCTCTGTGGCCTGGGTTTGTGAGGGAACAGTTGTTCATCCCCAGACCTCTGCGTAATCCCCAGTGCCAGCCCCACCTACCCCGAGCCTCTGAGCCCAGGACGGACGGCCCCCGCCTCGGCGCGGTGCTCCTATTCTGGGACGCTGCTTCCTGTGCCCACACTTCCCCAAGTCTGTTGGATGCTCTCATCTCCTGCCCCCAGCCCCCGCCTTTCTGGGCTTCCCTGCTAACCCTTTCGATGAAGAAGCCTTTGGTGAGAGGAGAAGCTGCATGTGCTCAGTTCTTCTCTGCAATGATCTCTGTGGGCAGAGACGAATGTCCAGGGGCACGCATATGAGGGGCAGGAGCAGACGGCAAAAGGGCGTACATGGGGCGCGTACTTTATGTTGATAGAAACATGCGCATGTGCACACAGTGACAGGATAGACAGGAAGGCGCTTGCTCTCTGGGTGATGGGGTTAAAGTGGTCAAAGGGTTTTTTTAAATTTTTAAACACACGTTTTCTGAACTGTGGTCGTGACTGTGGCTGTCTGTATAGTGTCTCAGTGGGGAGGGTCACATGGATCGATCTGGATTTTCAGATGGACAGTGGGGAAGCAGGTGCGGACTGACCTCGAGTCCCGGGTGTGACAGGAAAGTTCTTGTAAACCAGCCACCCCTTCGTAGTCTCCCCAAGACCACGGGCAGTCTGGGGCCACTGTGTGAGCACGGGGACTCGCTGTCCCTTCATGCGCTGTGGAGCTGAGTGGAGTGACGTTTCCACACTCTGCGACCAGAAGTCAGACTTTGCTGAGAAGTGTGCCTCCTGCCCTGGCAGGGGAGAGCTGAGGCGTCACCTCGCACCGGGGAGACTTCCCACGGCTCCCCAAGGCCCGCTCGGCTTCAGACCACAGCACTGTTCTTTCAGCTCTTGACGGCTTTGGTTGGATGTAAGGCGTTTCGAACCATCTTTAAGATTTATTTTATTGTTTCTGGCTGTGCTGAGCCTGCATCGCTGCACAGGCCTCTCTCTGGCTCTGGTGCGTGGAGGCTGCCTTGGGGCGTGGATTCCTCACTGCAGAGGCTTTTCTTGTGGTGGAGACAGGCTCTTGGCACGTGGGCCCCGCCCCCCACCCCCGTGCTACACAGGGGCTTAGTTGTGGGATCTTCCCAGGCCAGGGATCAAACCAGTGTCCCTGGCATTGCAAGGCAGATTCTTCACCACCAGGTCACCAGGGAAGCCCTATTTTAATTATTTTTTATTTTCTAATTCTAAATCTTTATTTACTCACTTCTTTCTGTCTGCATCGGGCCTTAGGAGCGCTGCGCAGGCTCTTCACGGTGGTGACGGGCCTCTCTCTAGCTGTCCCGCGGCACGTGGCGGCTTGGTTTCCTGCTGCTGCTGCTGCTGCTAAGTCGCATCAGTCGTGTCCGACCCTGGCTCCTCTGTCCCTGGGAGTCTCCAGGCAAGAGTACTGGAGTGGGGTGCCATCACCCTCTCCGTTAGTTCCCTGACCAGGGGTCAAACCGGCATCCCCGGCATCCCCTGCATCGGGAGGCAGATTCTTCGCCACTGGACCACCAGGGAAGCCCCAGATCGTCCTCCTGATGTCTGGGGAGAGTTTAACGAGACTGCAGGACACAGAGAGCAGAGGCTGTTGAGATCTTGTCCACAGACAAGCCCAGCTCTGCTTTCCATCCGCGTGATTGTTGCCAGTGCAAAGGCAGATTCTGGCAACACCATCAGCCACTGATCTTACCAAGCAAACAAGCAGACCTGAGCTGCTGAATGTCCTCCAAGCCCATGTACACAGCCCTGTGAACGAAGGTCCTCCAAGCCCGTGTACACAGCCCTGTGAATGAAGGTCCTCCAAGCCCGTGTACACAGCTCTGTGAATGAAGGTCCTCCAAGCCCGTGTACACAGCCCTGTGAATGAAGGCGAGCCCTGCTTACCTGATACTGAGCTTTTCATAAGGAAGGTTGAGTCATCTTTCACTTTCCTCAGAACGTGCAGTAACAAGATTTCTGACTTTACAGAAATGGAAGCAGAAGCCTCTTAAGATATTCCCCACAAGAAACCTGTCCTTGTTGCGTTCAGAGAAAAGACACTTGCATGCTGGTCTGCCGTCAAGGCTTCTCTCAGAGCTGACGGAGGAATGCCCGTGTCTGGTCTGGAAATTCATCAGGGAGGAGACCGGAGAGACAGCCTGCCTGCAGACAGGCCTGTACATGCTTCTCTGCAGCCTGTGAAGGGCCTCTGAAGAGGCCACACGCGGATGGACTGGCTGCAGCTGGTTGCGCGACGCTCCTTGCAGCTTGTGAGTGACCCAGGAACAAACNATGCTGGTCTGCCGTCAAGGCTTCTCTCAGAGCTGACGGAGGAATGCCCGTGTCTGGTCTGGAAATTCATCAGGGAGGAGACCGGAGAGACAGCCTGCCTGCAGACAGGCCTGTACGTGCTTCTCTGCAGCCTGTGAAGGGCCTCTGAAGAGGCCACACGCGGATGGACTGGCTGCAGCTGGTTGCGCGACGCTCCTTGCAGCTTGTGAGTGACCCAGGAACAAACAGCGCTCCCGCCTCCTGCGGTGACTCCCCGCGAGGGAGGGGCCCACCTGCAACGGCTTCCAGTGCGTTCAAGCATGGACACGTGGACGCGGGCGCGCGTGTGACAAACGCACAGATGCAAAGGGCCCGACGCCAACAGCCGTCACCAGCACACGCCTGCAGCTGCCAGGCAGGCGGGCGCTCTCAGAGACTGGAACAGCCCTCCGCGAGTCCTGACCCTGAGCTACAGGGACGTCGTCGTCAGGCAAGTGAGGCTGGGGTCTCATGGCTTCAGGGGACAGCGTTGCTGCTCAGCGTGAGGTGTGTGTGTCCCTGTGTCCGTTCTCTGCCGCAGGAAAGAAGGGCGTCCCCAGAGTCGAGTCCAGGGAAGTGTTGTTAGGGAGGGGCCGGCAGAGGGAAGGCCTCCTGCTCACCAGGACAGGACTCACGCTTTCGACTAGCCCTGCTGTGTTTGCAGCCTCCTTTGCATTAAAAAGGATACAGATGCTGGTGAACACAAGAACGTGGATGAGTCTCCAGGGAATTCTTCCGGGCTTAAAAAGCCAGCCGGAGAAGGTGACACCCCGTAGGATACGTTTCTGAAATGATGAAATTTTAGAAAAAGAGTGCAGGCAAGCAGCTTCCAGGGGCCAGGCACAGGGGGCTGCAGAGGACACAGGAGGCCCCCGGGAAGCTGAAGCCTCCCAGGACCTTCATGCCTGCTCACCCAGGCCTAGATGCCTGGACACCTGATGCCTGTGCCCACACCTGGAGTGGCCTTCATTCTTGCCCCCCTGCCCCGGCTTCCCGGGGCGCTATTTTCAAGCTGCCCTTCCGCCCTGGGACAGGTTGAAGCCCCGAAGCAGGCGAATTCTATAATCAGTGGGAGGATTTCTTCCATGGGAAGTACCTCAACAAGGCTGTTTTCCAGATGCCACAAAATTGTACTAAAGTTCACACAACATTTGCCATCTCAGCCACTTCTCAGAGTCCAGTTCAGAGGTGTCTAGAATATTCATGCTGTTGTCCAACCATCACAACTGTCCGTCTCCAGAACTTTCTTGCCTTCCCAAACTGAGACCCCCGTCTCCATTAAATACCACCACAACCCGCCTCCCTCAGTCCTGGGTGCCCAGCCTCCTTCCTGTCTCGACCCTGACTGCTCCAGGGACCCTCCACAGGCCCGCCGGCACTTGCTGCGGTCCAGTCTGACTGCTGCCAGTGTGGTGGGGTGGCGTGGTGTGGAGCTGCCTGCGTTTGCATCTCGCTGGCCACTGATGGGCCGCACAGCTCTTCGTGTCCATCATGCGCTGCCGCTCCTGTCTCCGTGGATCGCCTGTTCCCATGCTCTGCCATTTTCCTCTTGCCTTTCTCTTTCCTTTGTTGAATTGCAAGAGGTTCTTGTATATTCTAACCAGTCATAACTCCTGGTCTGTTTTAAAGATGGCAGATATCTTCTGACCTGTTATCTGTCTGCTGACTTGTTCACAGTGTCTTTTGCTGAACAGACGTCTTTCACTTTGATGGAGTCAGACCCATCAATGTTTTGCCATAAGGTTTGTGCTTTGGAGGTTTAAGAAACGCTGCCCCACCCTGGGAAAACAGCTTCCTTCAGCCTCTTCTTTCGATACCGTAGTGTTCCTTCTCAGTTGGGTTGTCACTCATCTGGAATCTAGTTTTATTTCTTTAAAAATAAAGTTTCAATGAGGAAGGATGGCAAGATATTCATAGTTGTTAATTTAGGATGATGGAGTCATTATCCTAAAGTACAAGTCATTATCCTACAGTACAGTACAAGTCTGTACTTTTCCCACAGTTTAACATTTAGAAATGTTAACATTTAGAAACTTTTAAAATTTCTAAAAATTTCTCAGTATTTTGTGCAAAATACAGGTAAACTCAAGCAAGAAGAGGAAAACGACCTACGAGGCCCCTGCGTGGAAAGAATCGCCGCCAATGGTTTTCTGTGCCGTGTGTGCGTGTGTGTGTGTGTCTACACACACATGGAATCAGAGAAGCTGCCTTTTTCAGTTAACAGCGTATCACTTCCTGAGCACATTTCACACCCTGGGCTCCGCACAGATTCGACACCGTGAGGACTGTTTTCTTTTTCAAGAACTGGCTTTGTTTTTGGAGCTGTCTCTTCCCTCCCTTAGTTTAACCATAAGACATCAGGGCCTTCCCTGGCGGCCTAGTGGTGAAGACTCTGCCTGACAGTGCGGGAGACATGGGCTCAACCCCTGATCCAGGAAGCTCCCGCAAGCAACTGGTGCCCGAGCGCCACAAACGCTGAGCCTCTGCTCTGGAGACTGAGGCCCGTGCTCTGCAGCAAGGGAAGCCACCGCAATCAGAGCCCCTCGCACCACAGCTAGAGAAAAGCCCTCACAGAAACGAAGACCAGCACAGCCGAAGGTACAATTGATACAGGCTCCAGTCAGCTTCCCTCACTGTGATCCTCTCACACTGACTGAAGCACCCACCCCCATCTAGAAACCAGTGTTTCCACCCATTTTGCTTTTTTCAGTTCAGCTCAGTCACTCAGTAGTGTCCAAATCTGCGACCCCATGGACTGCAGCACGCCAGGCTTCCCTGTCCATCATCAACTCCTGAGCTTGCTCAAGCTCATGTCCATTGAGTCAGTGATGCCACCGAACCATCTCACCCTCTGTCGTCCCCTTCTCCTCCTGCCTTCAATCTTTCCCAGCATAAAAGGAGTCACCTCTTCGCATCAGCTGGCCAAAGTATTGGAGTTTCAGCTTCAGCATCAGTCCTTCCAGTGAATGCTCAGAACCGATTTCCTTTAGGATGGACTGGTTGGACCTCCTTGCAGTCCAAGGGACTCTCAAGTATCTTTTCCAACAGCACAGTTCAAACGTGTCAATTCTTTGGTGCTCAGCTTTCTGTATGATCCAACTCTCACATCCATACGTGACTTTTGGAAAAACCATAGCTTTGACTAGATGGACCTTAGTCGGCAAAGTAATGTCTCTGCTTTTTAGTATGCTGTCTAGGTTGGTCACAGCTTTTCTTCCAAGGAGCAAGTGTCTTTTAATTTCAAGGCTACAGTCACCATCTGCAGTGATTTTGGAGCCCAAGAAAAGAAAGTCTGTCACTGTTTCCACTGTTTCCCCA
>SJYV01048692.1:0-12037 GCA_006410875.1 Neotragus pygmaeus | reverse complement strand
TTTCCTTTAGGATGGACTGGTTGGATCTCCTTGTAGTCCAAGGGACTCTCAAGAGTCTTCTCCAACACATCAGTTTAAAAGCATCCATTCTTTGGCATTTAGCTTTCTTTATAATCCAACTCTCACATCCATACATAACTACTGGAAAAACTATAGCTTTGACTAGATGGACCTTTGTCAGCAAAGTAATGTCTCTGCTTTTTTAGTATGCTGTCTGGGTTTGTCATAACTTTTCTTCCCAGGAGCAAGCATCTTTGAATTTCATGGCTGCAGTCACCACCTGCAGTGATTTTGGAGTTCCAAACATAGTCTCTTTGTTTGCTTTGTTTCTCTGTCTACTTGCCATGAAGTGATAGGACCAGGTGTCATGATCTAAGTTTTCTGAATGTTGAGTTTTAAGCCAATTTTTTCATTCTCCTCTTTCACTTTCATCAAGAGGCTCTTTAGTTCTTCTTCCTTTTTTGCTATAAGGATGGTGTCATCTGTGTATCTGAGGTTATTGATATTTCTCCTGGAAATTTTGATTCCAGCTTGTGCTTCATCCAGCGTGGCATTTCACATGGTATACACCGCATGTAAGATAAATAAGCAGAGTGACAATATGCAGCGTTGAGGTACTCCTTTCTCTATTTGGAACTAGTCTGTTGTTCCATGTCCAGTTCTAACTGCTGCTTCTTGACCTGCAGACAGATTTCTCAGGAGGCAGGTAATGTGGTCTTGGTAGTCCCATCTCTTTCAGAATTTTCCACAGTTTGTTGTTCTTTTAGGTACTTATATGTCATTTATATATCTTTGGAGAAATACCTATTTAAGTGCTTTGACATATTTTAGCAGTGTTCTTGCCTGGAGAATCCCAGGGATGGCAGAACCTGGTGGGGTGCTGTCTATGGGGTCGCACAGAGTCGGACACGACTGAAGTGACTTAGCAGCAGCAGCAGCAAGTTTTTAAAGTGATTCTGATGCACATTAAACTTCTAAAAATCAAGTGACTAGAAAGAAACTAATAAACTACTACCACAAATAATGTATTAACATAATTGGAACCAACTGGAATAAAGGTGTTAGGTGTTTTTTTTTTTGAAAAATATTTATTTATTTATTTATTTGTGCTGAGTCTTAGTTGTGGCACATGGGATCTAGTTCCCTGATCAGGGTTCAAACCTGGGTCCCCTGCATTGGGAGCTCATTGTCTTAAGCACTGGACCACCAGGGAAATTCCAAGTGTAGTTTTTTTGTTGTAAGACTATTTAGTAGATCACAGTGAATATGTGCTATCAATTTTCAAAAGCTTATCTCTTGTCTTCTTAAGTAGACAAGGGCCGAGGAGAAATAGATAACATTTGGGGAAAGGAAGAGGATAAATTGAATAAGTGGAGGATAAACAGAAACAAGAGCAGGAAAATAATTTCCACAAAACCAGATATGTGGAGTATTTAAGACCAAATGAGGATTATGAAGTAAGATGTCTTTAACTGTACTCTATAGAGTAAGTATTCTTTTTTCTTGTACAGAAGGGCAGGTACTGAATTCAAGGACTTCCCTGTAGCTCAAATGGTAAAGAATCTGCCTGTGATGCAGGAAACCAGGGTTTGATCCCTGGGCTGGAAAATCCTGTTTAGAAGGGAATGGCAACCCACTCCAGCATTTTTGCCTGGAGAATTCCATGGACAGAGACGCCTGACGGGCTACCGTCTGTGGGGTCGCAAAGAGTAGGACACAGCTAAGCGACTAACACACACCTTGAAGTGAAGTGAAGTGAAGTCACTCAGTCGTGTCCGACTCTTTGCGACCCCATGAACTATAGCATACCACGCTTCTCCATCCATGGGATTTTCCAGGCAAAAGTACTGGAGTGGGTTGCCATTTCCTTCTCCAGAGGATCTTCCCGACCCAGGGATCGAACCCCGGTCTCCCGCATGGTAGGCAGATGCTTTACCACCTGAGCCATGAAGGAAGTCCAATGGTAAATATGCTCATGTAGTTCAAAAGTCAAATACTTTTAAATGGTACTCACTAAGTGGTCTCTTCCTATCCTTGAGAACCTCTGNCCCGGTCTCCCGCATGGTAGGCAGATGCTTTACCACCTGAGCCATGAAGGAAGTCCAATGGTAAATATGCTCATGTAGTTCAAAAGTCAAATACTTTTAAATGGTACTCACTAAGTGGTCTCTTCCTATCCTTGAGAACCTCTGCTTACTTTTTCCTGTTCCTGTAGGTAGGTAAGTACTTCCCTTTTTGACCGTGCTGGGTCTTCATTGTGATGTATAGGTGCTCAGGCTTAGTTGCTGGGTGCCATGTGGGATCCTAGTTCTCTGACTAGGGATCAAACTTGTTTCCCCTACTTTGGAAGGTGGATTCTTAACCACTGGACCATTGGGCAAGTCTCAGGTAAATACATTTTTAGTAGCTTTTTTTCCCTTCTTTCTGGTGGACATCATTCTAGTCTTAGTTTATGTAAGTGCAAAAAAAGGGACACATTATTTCCTTCTCCTCCCCTTATTATTTAAGAGCCTGTATTATGTACCCTGTCCTTTGCTCTATTGTTTTCTCATAACAGTATAATCCTGGAGATATTTCTATATTGATATGGAGAGTGCTTTCTCATTCTGTTTCCAGCCACATATTTTGCCATTGTTTAGATGTTTCCTAATATATTCTGAATTCTTGTGACCTTTTTCATACAGTAAACTGTTATACCTTCACCTCCCAGTATTAACCTTTGATTTATCAGTGGAGTTTACCTGAATATAAAAGACATTTATTCTTCCGAGGTAGATCAAGTATTCTATTTCTTTCTCTTTGAATTCCTGCCATAACCACGCAACCAACCTCTGACCTCTCTATCTCATTTACAGTCATGTCTCCACATACTTTTACAGAAAGAATAAATCACGAAATTTGATGTTGTCAAGATATATCATTCTTTAAAAGTCTGCTGAATTTTAATTCCATGATTCCCAACCAGTAGGCTGGTGGCAGATCTATTTTCAATTATAATTAGATATTTTCTTCAGGATAAAGAACACGATGTAAAAATTCATGACTCAAGAGTGTCCAGGTCTTTCTGGTTATGAAAATAATGTCCAAAATCCTCTTACAATGAAAAGAAAAGTGAAGTGAATTATAAAAGAATTCATACAGAGTGAATGTGGCATGTAAAAACTTGAGAAGGTTGTTGTATCTGGAGTCCATCCTAGTAATAAATAGTTTGCAATATTTATCATGTAGTATTACAATAAGCCAAATATGAATCTGTTTCTTTTATTCTTCAGTGTAATTTCTCTAAGGAAAGAATCCCAATGTATTCAGTTTTGCATCATAGCATGGAATATAGTGCCTGACACACTGGAATGAATGAATAAATGTTTCTTGAGTGAGTCTTCTTGGTCCAAGGAGATACAGTGATTGATTTTCAACAAGCATACCCTTCAAGTACTTTTGCAGTCATGAATTCCACAAGAACAAAGAAAAAAGGACTAGACTAAGTGATAGAATTTATTATAATCCTGTTAGTTTATTTTCTTTAGTCATACTCTTAGGAGAAGGAAATGGCAACCCACTCCAGTATTCTCGCCTAGAGAATCCCAGGGACAGAGGAGCCTGGTGGGCTGCCGTCTATGGGGTTGCACAGAGTCGGACATNTAATCCTGTTAGTTTATTTTCTTTAGTCATACTCTTAGGAGAAGGAAATGGCAACCCACTCCAGTATTCTCGCCTAGAGAATCCCAAGGACAGAGGAGCCTGGTGGGCTGCCGTCTATGGGGTTGCACAGAGTCGGACATGACTGAAGTGACTTAGCAGCAGCAGCCCTAATACCCCTAATTTCTTTTATATTTCATGCCTTAGATTGATCTAATTATAACATTTATTCAGCTCTGAAATGTTTTTTTTCTTGGCCTTGCTGTCTGGTGTGGCTTGGAGAGGCAGAATGGTTTGTGGTTATGAGTGTAGACTTGGAAGCCAGACTTCTCGATATTGAATTCTGGTTTAGCCATTTACTCTTGAATAAATTGGGGAAATTACACCTCTCTGTGCCTCAGTGTCCTCACTTGTTATGAAAGTGAAAGTTTAGTCACTCAGTTGTGTCCTCAACTCTTTGTGACCCCGTGGACCATAGCCCGCCAGGCTCCTCTGTCCTTGGGATTCTCCAGGCAAGAATACTTGAGTGAGCTGCCATTTCCTCCTCCAGGGGATCTTCCCAACCCTGGTCTCCTGCATTGCAGGTAGATTTGTTTACTGTCTGAACCACCAGGGAAGCCTCAATTGTTATAATAATACCTGTTTCATAGCGCTGATATATTAATACCTATGAAGTGCTTAGAGTAGAATCTAGCACAAAGGTGATTAACTTTCTTTCTTAAAGATTTTTTTGATGTGGACCATTTAAAAAGTCTTTATTGAATTCGTTATAATATTGCTTCTGTTTTATATTTTTTGGCTAAGAGGCACATATGATCTTAGCTCCCTGACCAGGGATCGGACCCACCCCCCACTGCATTGGAAGACAAAGTTAACCACTGGATAACCAGGGAAGTTCCAGGGTGATAGCTTTTAGCTTTTATTTTGCCTAGCCTGGAGACAGAGCTAAGGGTGCTTGAACTTCAAAGACCTTCACAGTTCTCAGTTTATAGCATCCAGGCTCTGTCAGACTCAACCAAATGAAGACTAGGACTCCTAGGACTGTCCAGGGATCTTCTCTTCAAACTCTGGAAGCTTCTACTCCTCTATCCATATGATGGATGATTTAATGCATATGAGTATCTCCTTGAGTTTATATTCATCTTTTGGTTCTGGCTTATAGTTCCCCCCAAAAAGATGTTTCAATGTAACACTCTTATTTAGTCTTTGACTCCTATGTATTCTTTCTTCTAGGAAAACTCACTTCTCTTTGAATCAACTCTTCAGTATTTTCAATCTGTCATCCTTCACTGAATCTGATACCCAAGGTTAACTAACTGATCACATGTATTGGTCAATGGCAGATTTGGTTCTCAGGACACATAACTTCCAATTCAAATCAAGTCCAAGTTAATTATGCTGCCTCCCTATGTTGGACAGTCAACTTTCTATTTCATTACTTCCCTTTAATGTGGAAAGTCTTTCTTTCTCTAGGCAGCCTTTTGTTCTCTCATAAATCCACTCTTTGGCTTTTTCTTAGAGTACTGCCATAACCAAACACACTTTAAATGCTCCTAGTATATTATCCAATACTTTCTTCTTTTCCATGCAACCTTTAAATGAAGCCTACTCAGACTACCATCTCTGTAATGTTTCTCATTTTTGAAACCCCTTAACCCTTGACTTTTTAAACAGCAATTTTATTTATTTATTTTTGGGTGTGCTGGGTCTGTATTGTGGCACAAAGACTTTCTCTAGTTGTGGTGAGTGGGGGCTACTCTCTACTTGCAGTGTGTGGGCTTCTCATTGCGGTGGCTTCTCTTGTTGCAGAGCATGGGCTCTAGTGTGTGCAGACTTCAGTAGTTGCAGCACGTGGGCTCAGTAGTTGCAGCTCCTGAGCGCTAGAGCACAGACTCAGTTGTTGCACCTGGGCTTAGTTGCTCCACAGGAGGTGGTATCTTTCCTGATCAGGGATCAAATCCTTGTCTCCAGCATTGGCAGGTGGATTCTTTACCACTGAGTCAGCATGGAAACCCCTTTCTATGAATTTTTATCTCAGGAGTCTATTGGGAATCACATGGAAGTTTAATAAACATTTATTGAGTAAATGAGGAAACAGTGATAGAGACTGACCAGAAAAAAAAAAAAAAAGTTTTATTCAACAAGCCTTCAGAGATGTTAAAAACTGTCTTTCTTCCATGGAGATCTGAGTCTATGGAACAAGGACTCCAGCAAAGTAGTTTTCATCAACATGGTCTTTAAGCATTTCCAGTATCTGTGACAGTGGAAAGGATAGAAAATTCAGATGGACATGGGTTTCTGGAGCAGTGAAAATTCCTTCCAAGATCTGGGTGACATATTGCCAGAGGAAATCCAGTTAGTATAGTGGAAATGAGATTCATTACTTAAAATGATTCAACTTGCAGTTCTATGAACCGTCTGAGATTTCACTATCAGGGCCCCCTTTTCAATAAAGGTATATATATTTTTTACAATAAGTTGCACCTTGAGCAGTGTGATATCCATGAAAAATATTTAGCCAGAATTTTATGGAAGAGATTTGAGGGGAGACAAAGTGGTTCTCACTCCATCTGGAAGGAGTTTTGCTTACCTTTGCTGCAAGGAGCACTGTACTCAGCAACTGCAAACTCATCTGAATAAAAACAAAAACAGTCAAGCAAAGTGAGAGGGAAAGCAAACATCGATGGGATACAGGTTAGTGAAAGGATCTTTACTGTGGGAAGAATTGTATCAGAAACACCAGCATCATTCATTTGATGTGTTCTTACTGCCTTGTGTCTTCCAATGCTTTATGTTATGCTTTTCTTTACCCTAAACTCTTGAGGGGCAGCAGTTTAGATATCATACGTATTTAAATTTCATATTGTCCTATAGTTGATTTTATCTGAAGAAAAGAGAACTAGATATCCTACAGGTGCTTTGTATTAGGAATAGTACATTTATACAATAGGTAATTTCTACAATGTTTGTGTAGAAGACAAAGACAGGAGAATCAGACTTGGTGGAGACACGATGAATTGATGAGAGCAGTTAGTTTAATTAACTGGCCCAACACATCTTTCAAATATAAATCTCTGTGATCAAGAATTTAATTTCTGTGTGCACATTGTTCTCACTCACCGGTCTCATAATAGTCATAGACTTTCACTATGGCCGGTTTCAGATCCCTTACTGGGATGTCTTGCAGAACTGTGAAGGTCAAGGTCAGGGTCTCATTTGTCACCTATAAAGCAAAAAGGAATTAAATGACCCTCCAGGGAGCTTCCATCTCTCTTCTTTGAGTGAGTTCAAGTATTCACCTATTTTGGGGAAAAACTTTTTGTCAACTAACGGGGTCCTTAAATTGGGTTAAGAGCTCTCAAAGTAGATGAAAACATCACCAAACTGTTTCTTAAATAACTAAAATTATTCATACACTCCCATTAATGTGAGTTCATGGCTCTGTTCATAGGGGTGAATGATGTATGCTTTTTATTGTTTGAATACCTATGTTTATTTTTAAGTATCAGAATTCAACATTTTCACTTATCATGCAGAAATACTTGTTAACTCAAAATACGTGTATATATATATGGCTGAGTCCTTTTGCTTTTCACCTGAAACTGACACAACATTGTTAATTGGCTAATGTATGCATGCTAAGTCGCTTCAGTTGTGTCTGACTCTTTGCGACCCTATGGACTAGAGCCCACCAGGCTTCTCTGTCCATGGAATTTTCCAGGCAAGAATACTGGAGTGGGTTGCCATGCTCTCCTCAAGGGGATCTTCCTGAACCAGGGATTTGAACTCTTGTCTGTTATGTCTTCTGCAAAGGCAGGTAGATTTTTTTTTTTTTTTTAACCACTGAGCCACCTGGGAAGCCCAACTGGTTATACTCCCATACAAAATAAAAAGTTTTAAAAAAAGGAATATAAAAGGCAGATCATTGCAGACTTAAGTTTCATAAAATTGTAAGCTATAATATCCATCAATATGGGAACAAATAAACTATGTAACAACACACAACTATAAAATCAGATTGGCTTATTGGTGGACTGATCCTATATTTTATGGTCTAAGTCCATCCTGAGATTGATAGTATATTACCCTTTTGTCTTACTGATGTGATGTTGAAATGTGTATGTGCTGAGTCATGAGCAACCCTTAGCAATGCCAAGGACTATAGCCCACCAGGCTCCTCTGTCCATGGGATTTCCCAGGCAAGAATACTGGAGTTGGTTGCCATTTACTCCTCCAGGGGATCTTCCTGACCCGGGGATCAAACCCTTGTCTTTTAAGTCTCCTGCATTGGCAGGTGAATTCTTTACATTGATGTCACCTAGGATGTTGATATAATAATTGACTAACCCCAATGGTTGCTTCCTTCTATTATGCAGTATTTGCGAAATAACTTGTGCACATAGGTCAGCATCTTTTGTGGAGAATTTCTTGCTTTTGGGGGGCCCTAGAAATATTCATATCCCAATATTATATATAACAAGCCATTTCTTCCCATAGTCCCAGATGAAATATAAATAAAGGAGAGGAGAATATTCATTGGAACTAACGTTAGAATTCTCAAATTTTTAGTATGGAGATGATGTCTCCAAAAATGTCTTATCTGTATATTTTTGCAACTAGATTGGCAGGGCGCTCACCTTATCCAGATAAATCAAAACATGATTGTTGCTAACTTCTGTTCGGCTCACGTCAGATCTTTCTAGCTGAAGAAAATTAAGACATTGTAAATGTTAATAAACAGATGAAAACTCTGGGGAACCAGAGTAAAGAATGTTTATTACCAAACTAGGCCTGAGGGTGAAATTTTTTGAAACGCTTTTTATAAGCAAAGACAATAATGTGTTAAAATTAATAAGGAAAGGTAATTGGGATGCAGGGTTTAATATTAGTATGATACAGGACCTATGTATAAAGTTGATTTATTTGAGGAACCAGGAACAAAAAAACGTAGAAATTACCCATATTTCAAGGTTCAATTCACATTCCATTCCTTTATGGAGGCTTTTATTTTCTTTACTTTCTCTTATTCTCAGTTTTCTCTGTACTTCTGCAGTTCGAGTTTCTCTGTAGTTCTAGTTTATGTCAATCTTCTTCATATTTTTTCACTAGTTCATATGCTTATGCTTATTTCCTAAGCTCCATTAAAGTAGGAGCCTGCCAACACTTTTTTTCCTAGTAGATGTGGCTCCTAGCATAGTGCTGTTCATGACAGGAGACAGGCTGTTGCTGTGTCACTAAAGCAGTGGACAGGAAGGATGCTGGAGTTGGCATCCAGCATCCAGGTAGGCCCACGAAGTTCAGAAGACTAAATTAATATGATCCTTAATACCTGCCACCCCAGTATGATCCATGGTGGGAGAACAATCTCAAAATTGTCTGAATTGACCACTGAAGTTAGTCGTGAAAGACTAGTTAATGATAACAATGCTTCATAAAACTAGAAGAAAAGGAGAATGTTTTACAGACCATTTGTTTTTCATGGGTGGCAGTTTTGGGTTATTAGTACTTAAAATTAATATTTCAAATTAATATCTTAATGGAAATATGACCAAAAAATCCATCACAAAATTTTGAGACCCATTAAAGCAAAGTTTAATGAGAAAACAAACAACTCCCCGTACAAACATGCTAAATTATATTTCTACATTTGGTGGAAGTAATGTCTTTGGTAGGAGTTGATTTAATAGTATTTTATATTAATATCTTAGTCTAGAGATATATAAAACATTAAATAAAATAGAGTCTCCTGGGCTTATGTAAACCTACCATTTTCACTGTTGGTTTCAGGGGAATGAAGCCAGATACCATCTTCACGTCAACAATTGCCATGTTGGAGGCTGGACGGCTTCCGATATAACTAAAAATCCAGGGAAGAAAGGAGTTAGGATTTTCTGTGTCATTAAATATTTTTTTTTCTCTGTCCACTAAGCACATAAGAGTCCTGAAAGGTACCAGAAATCTTCCTAAACTTCTTATCAAGTAGCTCAAAACACTGGCTGTGCATTAGAATCTTCAGGGGAGCCTGCTGAAGCACAGAGACCAGGCCTTACTCCAGACCAGATGAATCAGAATTTCATGGGTGTGACCTCTGAGCATCTGCCTTTAAGAAAGCTCTATAGGTGATGCATAGTTGGGCAGCTCAGTTCAGTCGCTCAGTCATGTCCGGTTCTTTGCGACCCCATGGACTGCACCATGCCAGGCCTTCCTGTCCATCACCAACTCCCGGAGTTTACTCAAACTCATGTCCATTGAGTTGGTGATGCCATTCAACCATCTCATCCTCTGTCGTCCCCTTTTCCTCCCACCTTCACTCTTTCCCAGCATCAGGGTCTTTACATATGAGTCAGTTCTTCACATCAGGTGGCCAAAGTATTGGAGTTTCAGCTTCAGCAACAGTCCTTCCAATGACTATTCAGTATTGATTTCTTTTAGGATGGACTGGCTGGATCTCCTTGCAGTCCAAGGAACTCTCAAGAGTCTTCTCCAACACCACAGTTCAAAAGCATAGATGGGCATGAGATTGCTAATCTGTCCAGTTATTTGTTACATGTACTTTGTATTTTTTTCCTGAATAATATCCCCAACCAGGTTATAATATTCTTGTTGTTCGGTCACTAAGTTGGGTCTGACTCTTTGTGATCCCGTAGACTACAGGATGCCAGGCTCCTTTGTCCTTCACTATCTGCCAGAGTTTGCTCATAATATTCTTTTTCTTTTTGCTCATAATATTCTTGTGTACAGATACAAATAGCCCAGTAGTTATTTGAAAATGGCTGCATATGTATGTATTTCCCCCAGATTGATTATTTTATATGTAATTTGAGATTTAATTATCACCAGTAGGCATTCTAAGTAGAGAGTCACTACTCCCTTCTATTCATACTTTTCAAGAGGTCTCCACCTTTGTCCTGGATAAAGCAAGAATAATATTAGATTTCATGACAATAGAATGAAATCAGGATGAGTCATTACATTAAAGTAACATCAGGAATTCAGGTTAGAGGCAAAGGGTAATGTTCTTTATGTAATTATTATTGAGGGGGATTAATAAGCTGTAAATAAGGAGATTAGACACTAAGAGATCCTGCAGTGGGGGATATACAATGTAAACTCCATCACTGAGAAATTCCGTGTCAACATGGGAACAGGTTGCTTTTTCAATAAATGCAGAACAGACATTCACCATCACGCTGCTCTGCTTAATGAGGAGTTCTAGTGAGAAGATTGGCTGTTATACCCAGAACTACATGATGCAGTTAGAGGTCTTACCTGACATTCAGTGAGATCTGGAAGCTGGTGTGGACTTTGGGTCCATCACAAGTTTGGGGCAGAGTCTGTACCTCCAGAGCAAATGGGAACTCATCTTTTTTCGGGAGAATATTGTATTTCAAAGATGTCTGTGGAACAGAGAAACATCTGTGATTTTTCCTTTTCCAGGACTCCTCCCAGATACCTCAACTCTTTCTCTCATTTGTGCCATCGTTCACTGAGTTGGGACTTTTCAGTGACTATGGTGACTCTGGACCTTCTGTCCCCAGAACCTCACCTGGAGGTAAACACATCTTTCTCCTGTGACTGACATGCTGTACTCTCCAGGCACCTCTGGCAATGAAACCTGCTGTAGTAACAGGCGGTTGCTGTTTTCCACTTGGAATTCTGTGGAAAATGTCCCTGAAGACTGGATGACCACCTGTGCAGCCTTGCTAGTCCTGGTGAAAGTGGCTGCTCCATATCTGGACAAGGCGTGGAGAGCTACCACTGTGTCCTGGAAGAGACAGGTGAGAGGACCCACGTAGGCATGATAGCCCTTGAAAGACCCAAAAGTCCCTGTCAGTGAATAGTGAAAGTAACTCAGTCATGTCTGACTCTTTGTGACCCCATGGACTGTACCCTGCCAGGCTCCCCTGTCCATGGAATTCTCCAGGCAAGAATACTGGAGTGGTTAGCCTTTGCCTTCTCCAGGGTATTTTTCTAACCCAGGGATTGAACCCAGGTATCCCTCATTGCAGGCAGATTCTTTACTGTCTGAGCCACCAGGGAAGCCCAAGAATACTGGAGTGGGTAGCCTATCCCTTCTCCTGGGGAACTTCCCAACTCAGGGATAGAACCAAGGTCTCCTGCATTGCAGGAGGATTCTTTACCAGCTGAGTTACCAGGGAAACCCAAAATCCATGTTAGCTGCCACAAAAGGAGCTGCAGTTTCCTATTTCCTGTTCCCCTCACTACTTCAGTAGTAGAATCCTCATTTTAAGATTGATTATAATCCTTAGATAGATGACAGAACCATATCTTTTGCGTATCTGCCTTGGACTGTATGGTTCTGATCATGTATCTATCCTTATTTTTCACCATTCTTGAAAACTAATAACGTTTTTCCTCATTTCAAGTATTTGTATCT
>SJYV01048691.1:0-11561 GCA_006410875.1 Neotragus pygmaeus | reverse complement strand
CCCCTTATCTTAATTCTGAAAGCCAGAAAGTTAGGAAAACCGAAAGTTTTCAGTAAGTTTGGCACCACATCTAACTTGGCAGCCAGACCTGACCAGAACTAGAGCAACGCTATAGTTGGTCGTCTCCTCTTTAAGTGTGAGTCTAAGTTTTGCTGAAAAAACATTTATGTATTTGCTTACAGAGTGCAGTCACAGCCCCCACTGGGAGCTTTCTATAATGCATTGAAGTTACCGCCTTTCTAAAATCCAGTAAATTCAGAATTCTAAAACACATTGGTTTCCAAAACAGTTTCAGATAAGGGTTTGTGTGCTGTTACAAAAAATTTTAACTAGTTATAAATAAATAATGGACCTTTCTGTACATTTGAATTTAGAGGATTGTTACTTCTTGAATGTTACATTCATGGTTATTTTACAGGTTTCTTGTGTGTTATACTCAAAGCCATTTTTCTCTCAGGTATAATGAACAAAAAGATGTAATACTTTAAGGAAGAGATACAGTGTTATTTTTAGTAATGTAAAAACATTCAGTATTATCTAGTTTTGAGTTAATTAGCTGCTTTTTAGTCCTTTCTCACCTCCCTTTATTCAACCAATAGCAAGGCATTATCCTCCCCTTTGCAAAACCTGTAGTATTTCTTTATTCTGATGTAATTTATTTCGTGAGGAAAAAAATGCATAGATTCTCCCTTAGCATGTCACTCATTCAAGCCTGCTTAGCTTTTCTATTAATATCTCAAACAAACATTGTAGACTCTCAGTACACCCTTAAAGATGAGCATTGCTGTTCTGATGTGGCCAGTAAAGAGTGCATGATGTAAAAGCAGCATAAGCGTCAGGGACTTACATTGTTCAAGTTTTCTCTGAGCGGTCCAATCTCATGGTGGATAAATATTGAGGGGAACTTGTCTACCGCTTATTTTCTTTCAGCTAAAACGAAGAAATTTTAGTAAAATTTGCCAAAAAGGTGATTTTTTTGCTCTACTTAGTAACAGCGCTCTGTGCAGTTGGAAACTAAATACATGAACAAATCAGAGTGCAAATTCTGGTAATAGGGTCCTACTTCACTTTGTGTTCATTGTAGAGTGCAGAAATCCTTAAAAATTAAAAAGTTTACTCCTTAATGTCTTTTTCTCTGTTTTGTTCTTTTTCCCGGGCAACACATTGATTTTGTAAATATCTTTAAGAATTCTTAGTATATTAAGACTTTGACACACTCCTCATTCCAATTTTTGCTATTACTTAGATTAACATCCCACTGTAGTGTATAAAGAATATAGTATAAGCTTCTTTTTCTGCCTTCTGCTCAGCACACTCTTTAGCTGCCTCTCCAAACCAGCAAAATCACCCATATTTGCCATTCTATCATCTACTCTTCTTAAGAGTCTGCTCAAGTTTTAATCGGTTTTTATAATCTCCATTATTCATTCAGCAAACATCTCTAGAACAAATTTTGTACCTGTCACTGGAGATATTGGGATAGGATCAAGATCCCTTCAAGTTCTTTTATTCTCCCACATAGCAGCAAGCCTTTCAGCAAGCTTTTCAGTCCTAAAAAGCTGCCTACCAATTTAGATCCACACTCCAGTTTTATCATTTTTGTACTATAAAGTATATAAACTTCAGTTTTGCTTTTATAAATTTACTCATACAGGAACTGGTGAACTATATTAAAAATTTTTTTTAATAATCAGCTTAGTAAAGCAGTATTGTCAGAACATGATTAAGACAGGTAGTGAAATTCCGCCTCTAGTATGTAAATCTACTAGTATTCTCAACTAAATCTGAATTATTGAAGTTTTAATATTTGCCATTGTGATCCCATGTTAGTTATGCTTTTATTTTCAGGAAACAGTCAATTATAGATTTCTTCAAACCAGCTTCAAAACAAGGTATGTATACTATTCATGCATTTTTTGTGGGATCTTTTGGGGAGGGAGATGGAGTCAGTTTTTAAATCTGAACTTAACTAATTTGATGAAACATGGTGCTCAAAATTGAAAATGTAAAGATACAGTGTTGTTTACAAAGATAAACAAGTTCTAAAATCATGAAGAATCTCTTTGCTGTTATGCTTTCTTACATTTAAAAGATTCAAGTCAATAATGTTCATTAAGTATACTATTTTGATTCTGGATTAAAGTAACTTCATAAATAGAGCCATGGAGAACTTACATGATGTGGCGAAAGAGAGCTTTATGAAAGTAAGGCTTTAAAATCATGTCTTAATTTCTGCCCCCCATAAAATGTGTATCATTATTTAAATATAAATTTGAAAACATTTGTGATAGCTTAATATTTTAAGTGTTAATTTATAATATTTATACAAGTGTAATAGTTTGTGCTATTTTTAATAACATACAATGTGCATTTGTTTTAATTGGCTATTCAGATAGACGTATGTTGGATTCTCCACAAAAATCGAACATCAAATATGGAGAAAGTGGATTGTCCATCAGTGGGACAGAGCAGTTTGAAAGGAAACTGTCCTCACCAAAAAGTTCTAAACCCAAAAGAGTGCCATCAGAAAAGAGCCCCGTCTTAGAGGCATTCATAAAAGGTGTTAAAGAGCACCATAGAGACCGTGGTATACGTGAATCACGTCAGCCTTGTGTGTCACTGGACACCAAATATTCAAAGGCAGTTACAAAATATGTTCCTCCTCCATATCTCTTGTCAAAAGAGACCAAGAAAAAACATCAGTCTCCAGAGGGAAGGAAGTCACATTTCATTCATGAAAATAGCAGGGAGAAGAATGATGGCAATCGAGGCAGGATCAGTGCAGATTTTAAGAAGCAGGCCACGGTGACAGAAGCTGACATCTTCAAGAACAGCTCCCGAAGTCTTAGCAGCAGGAGCAGCCTATCCAGGCACCACCCAGGAGAAAGCCCACTGGGGCCCAAGTTCCAGTCATCTCTAGCTTCTTACTGCAGAGAAAGAGAACTAAAGAGATTGAGAAGGGAGCAAATGGAGCAGAGAATCAACTCAGAAAATTCTTTCTCAGAAGCAAGCAATCTTTCCTTAAAATCTTCTAGTATAGAAAGAAAATGCAAACCAAGGCAGGAACTGAGTAAACAGAATGATGTCACAGCTGGAAACAGTAATCTTTCAAACCTGGTATGTGCAATATGCTAAATTAGCTTGCTACTGTTTTATCATATTTAGAATACTAAATATAAAAATGTTTGATAACAATACAGTGCCTTTTGTTATGGAAATAGTGATAACAGAAACTAGTTTCATTAAGTTTCCTCTAACTGTCCATCAAAACATTTCTGATGGCTGATGTAAAGCNTTGAATGGTTCTATGAAGACCTACAAGACCTTTTAGAACTAACACCCAAGAAAGATGTCCTTTTCATTATTGGGGACTTGAATGCAAAAGTCGGAAGTCAAGAAACACCTGGGGTAACAGGCAAATTTGGCCTGGGGATACGGAATGAAGCAGAGCAAAGGCTAACAGTGTGAGGGACTAGCAGATGTAAACTTTTATGTATAGGATGGGTAAACAACACGGCCTTACTGTATAGCACAGGGAACTATATTCAACATCCTGTGATAAATCATAAAAGAATTTTAAAAAAGAATGTCTGTATGTATATAATTGAGTCAGATTTATAGTTAAATAAGTACAGATTTTCCTGCATGAAATATGGAAATCCATGAAATATGGATTCACTTATATGATTATCTAATCTTTTTAATTATGTGTGCTTGCATGCTAAGTCACTTTAGTCATGTCTGACTCTTTTGCAACCCCATGNGTATATAATTGAGTCAGATTTATAGTTAAATAAGTACAGATTTTCCTGCATGAAATATGGAAATCCATGAAATATGGATTCACTTATATGATTATCTAATCTTTTTAATTATGTGTGCTTGCATGCTAAGTCACTTTAGTCATGTCTGACTCTTTTGCAACCCCATGGACCATAGCCCACCAGGCTTCTCTGTCCATGGGATTCTCCAGGCAAGAATACTAGAGTGGGTTGCCATGCCCTCATCCAGGGGATCTTCCCTTCCCAGGGATCAAAGCAGCATCTTTTATGTCTCCTGCATTAGCATATGGGTTCTTTACCACTAGCACCACCTGGGAAGTCCCTATACTTCAATTAAAAAAAAAATTTTTTTTAAGATGTTGAGTTCAGTTTTAGACGTGTGACTTGAGGTCACCTGATGCCATCCAAAGGGAGAGATTCCAGGGGGTGATCAGACACATGGGTCTGTAGCTCAGATGAGCTGATGCTGGATGCTGTCAGCTTCTGGATTTCAGTGAAAACTTTCAGAGGTCAGGGAAAGACATGGGAGCGCTGAGCATCCCAAGTGCTTTAGACCCTTTCTTTTGCCAGGCATGGTCCTTGGACAAGCAGCAAGAGCTTCAGCAGGGAGTTTGGGGGAAATGCAGAGTCTCAGGCCCCACCCCAGACCAGTCGAGGCAGTGGAATCTGCATGAGAACAAGCCCCCAAGAGTGAACGCGGAAGTCTGAGAAGGCCACTGCCAGTCACCAGTCCCATCTGTCCAGTCCCAGGTGCAGAGCCCCGAGTCCCTGTGAAGTGCCTGCTTTTGTATGCAACCGTGTTTGGTGTTTTTTCCAAAGCCTGCTGAGCTTGGCCCTAACTCCAGCCACTTGCAAATCAAATGGCAAGTTCCAGGGGCCACAAAGAAGAAAACAGAGTGTTCCAAGCTGTTTAGCCGCCTTGAAAAGAGTGCCACTAGAGTGTTTCTTCTGAGCAAAGCAAGCACTGTTAAGCTCAGATTTTTCACAACAAAGATGCTTTAGTGTCATACTACTGACAGGGTCTGAGAACACAGACCTATCCCACCTCCCCCATTCAGACAAGCACCTGGGTTTTGGGCTGTCCCCAGCAGGAGAAGTCACAGGCCAGGCTGATGTGTTGTTTTTTTTTTAAAGAGGGAGGTGGTGCCGAGTATCAGCAGAGCACCACGCTGTCCAAAGTGGATGCCAGCTAAGCAAGAGCAGTGCTTTTCTTGGATATTCACATAAATCCACATGCTGAGTTTTCCCAAGCTTCAAACCAGCAATGACAACGCCAGTGAATATGAACCAGAAAAGGGCAAGGAAAGCATTTTTCTTGATGACTGTGAACAACTCATGGAAAAAACAAATCACTGCTCGGCTTTCTAGCGCATTTTACTAGTAATTCTCAGTGCCTCTCACCTGGCCCCCTGAACCTCCATTAGGTTAGTCACTTCTTCAGCCTTCATTTAGCTGGTCTCAGCGGCTAAAGAGTTTTCGGTTTTGATTTGCACAAAAACTCCAGTGTGCGTTAGTCTAAGATGGTTTAAATATAAACCACACAGTAGGGAGAAAAAAAACAGGCCTCAATGCCTGACCCTCTCAATGGCCATTTTGTCTCCGGCATCTCTAGAACCTTTTGTGCAGAACAACAGAAGAAAACTGGCTTTGTCCTCAGGCTTGCGGACGCCCGTTGCCATGGCTGGGGGTTCACAGCGGCCCAGTCATTTGCCCCAAGTTGTCTGTGATCCTGGCTGCAGCTCTCATGCTGGCTCCCAGGAAGGCTGGCAGCAACAAGGGCTCAGTTCTTCCCCAGGGAATGAATGTCTCACACACACACACCCTCAACTCATGACCCTTCTTGCCACTTTACTAACTCCTAACAATCCATCAAATTAAAAAGAAAAGTAACCAAGGTTTGCAACTTTCAAACAACCAGCAGGAAAATGGAAGCAGAGAGAATCCTTAGTTAAGAGACGTAAGATTGGATGGCGGGGGACCAAGGTCTCCCTGACTTGGTTCTCCACCAGAAGTGACTGTGCCCCCCTTGGGGACATGGGGCAACATCTGGAGATACCTGGGGTTGTCAGGACTGGTGGAGGGGATACTCCTGGCTCTAGTGGGTGGAAGCCAGGCATGCTGTTCAATATCTTACAGGACACAGGAGAGCACCCCCTCCAACAATTACACAACCCCAGTGTCTGCAGCACCAAGCGGGAAGAGTCCTGAGACAGTGCATGCACACACGTGCTGTACAATGTTCACATCCCTGGTTTTCACCTGGGGACGACTCTGCCCCAGGGGAGGTGTGGAGGCACTGCGTCATCCCAGCTGGGCAGGTGCTACTGGCAGGCAGTGGGTAGAAGCCAGTGATGCTGCTCAACACTCCACAGTGTATAGGATGGTCCCCACCCCAAACACAACAAAGAATGAGGCGACACCAAGGGTCAAGGATGAGAAACCCTGCTCTCAGGCTACCGTGTACCATCCTGGTCTGAGACACCAGCATGACCGCCAAATTCTACAATTAAAAAAAAAGAAAAAGAGCTTAAAATAACCTTACTTTGTTTAAAAAATATTACAGACAGAAGTTTACAAATTTTGCTGTCCAAGAGAATCACCTGGCGCACATGGGAAAGCCCTGATGTCCAGACTTTCCCCTAGACCAAATTAAATCGCAATTTCTGGAGGTGGGATTCAGGAATTAGAGGTTTTGCTTTAAAAAAAAAAGCTCCCCAGGTGATCTTAAGTTGGAGAACACGTGTTCTAGAGCAGACATCAGCCAACTGTGGCCCATGGGCCCAACTGGGCTCTCCACGGGGCCTGTGAACTCAGCACGCTTTTTTACATTCGAAATGATTGTGAAAAAAACTCAAACTCAAAGAATAATCCTGCTTCGTGACACAAGTATATGGAATTCAAAGTTCTGTGTCCAGAAATAAAGTTTTACTGGAACACGGCCGAGCTCGATCCTTTCTGTACTGTATGTGGGTATTTTCAAGCTGCAAAGGCAGAGCTGAGTAGTTGCCAGATATTTACCATCTGGCCTTTTACAGGAAAAGTTTGCAGCTCGCTCTTCAAGAACACTGGTGCTCCACCTTTCATTAGTCAAAGAATGACTAATTGCACATCAATTCCTGAGGAAACTCCTTACAATGCAGGGTCTCTTTGGGCAGGTCTGGGCCATTGCTCCGCACTGAACCTCCTCACTGAATCACAAGGGCAGAAAAGAGGGGCTCCCCAAGGGGGGCTGGTGCAGCCTTGAGAGACCCCAAGACTCCGGAGGTGCAGGAGGCCCAAACTGTCTTCATGATAGCACTAGATAATACTTTTTCCCACTGTTGACGTTTGCACAGGAAAACTGCCGATGGCTATAGCACAAATCAGGCAGTGGCACCAAAGTGAATGAATCAGCAGTTCATTCCTTACCACCACACACTCACAGGGAGAAAACATTGAGTTTCAGTTTGATGTGGCTGAAAAAAATCATCAACTGTGATAAATCTACACACTCTTTTGAAGATTCTGTGCAATGAAATGAGGACACATCCAGGACTTCCTCAGCATTCCAGAGCAGGATGCAAAGTTCACGTGCGACCGTCAAGCTGAACTAGCATCTTGTTCTCTGGTGGACAGCTGTTTTTTTTCTTTAAAGAATGACTAACACAGTATAGGTATTAAGATTTAGGAAGAAGACAGATGGCCAACAGGCATATGATAAACAATGCTCAACATCACTCACTAAACATCAGGGAAATGCAAATTAAGACCACAATGAGATATCACCTCATACCTGTCAGAATACTATCCAAAAGACAACAAGTGTTGGCAAAGGTGTGGAGAAAAGGGAACCCCCGTGGGCCATTGTTTTCCATAGTGGCTGCACCAATTTACATTCCCACCAACGATATTTTCCTGTTCTCTAGATAAACACTCAGAAGTAAAATAGCTTTGTTATATTGGTAATTCTATTCTTAATTTCTGAGGAATCTCCACATTAATTTGAAAAGATATATGCACCTCTGTTCACTGCAACATTACTTATAATAGCCAAGACATGGAAACAACCTATGCCCACTGATGGATAAATGAATAAAGATGATATAAGAACTACCATGCGTGCGTGCATGCTAAGTCACATCATTCATTCATGTCCAACTCTTTGTGACCCAATGNTTATACACATCTAGATGTGTATAAGAGACAGGGAAACAACCTATGCCCACTGATGGATAAATGAATAAAGATGATATAAGAACTACCATGCGTGCGTGCATGCTAAGTCACATCATTCATTCATGTCCAACTCTTTGTGACCCAATGGACTGTAGCTCGCCAGGCTCCTCTGTCCATGGGATTCTCCAGGCAAGGATACTGGAGTGGCTTGCCATTTCCTCTGGTTCGATCCTGAACCCACATCTCTTATGTCTCCTGCCTTGGCAGGCAGGTTTTTTTACTATGAGCGCCACCTGGAAAGCTCAAGAACTACCATATGATCCAGCAATCCCACACCTGAGCATATATCCTGAGACAACTGTAATTTGAAAGACACATGCAACCCAATGTTCATTGCAGCACTATTTACCAAGACAGGGAAGCAACTTCAGTGTCCGTCAACAGATGAATGGATAAAGAAGCTGTCGTTGTTCAGTTGCTAAGTCATGTCCGACTGTTTGCGACCCTATAGACTGCAGTATACCAGGCTTCCCTGTCCTTCACTATCTTGCAGAGTTGGGCAAATTCATGTCCACTTAGTGGTACATATATACAATGGAATACTACTCAGCCTTTTAAAAAGAATGAAATAGTGCCATCTGTAGCAACATGGATGGACCTAGAGATTATCATACTTAGTTAAGTCAGAGAAGGACAAACATTATGTATCACTTATAAGCAGAACCTAATTTTTAAAAATGATACAAATGAACTTATTTACAATACAGAAACAGACTCACAGATTTCAAAAACAAACTTATGATTACCAAAGGGGAAATACGTGGGGGAAGGATAAAATAGGAGCTCGGGGTTAACATATACACACTACTATATATAAAATGGATAACTAATAATGACCTACTGCATAGCAAAGGGAACTATACTCAATATTCTGTAATAACCTATACGGGAAAAAAATTTGAAAAAGAATGAATATATTTGTAACTGAATCACTCTGCTGTACACCAGAAACTAACACATTATAAACCAACTTTACTTCAATAAATTTTTTACAAAGATGATATGATATATATCTTATGTGTATGTCTCACATACACACACAATGAAATACTGCTCAGCTATAAAAAAGAACAAATTCTTGCCATTTGCAACAACATGGATGGACCTTGAGGGCATTATGCTACATAGGGTAAGTCAGGTGGAGAAAGACAAATAGCATATAATTTCACTCATATGTAGAATCTTAAAAAACAAAAAACAATTCATAGATACAGAGAACAGATTAGTAGTTACCAGAGAGGAAGGGGGTTAGGGATTGGCTGAAATGGGTGAAGGGGGTCAACTGTTAGTCTGGTGATGGACAGCAACTAGATTTTTGCGGTGGTGACCACTCTGCAGTGTACACAGATGTTGTATACAGATACTGAATTATAATACTGTACCTGAAACATGATATACACACACACACACACACACACACACACACAGATTTGGCTATCTGGCACAAATTTTCTTAAAAATGATGTAAATGAGCTTGTCAACTTCAAAGAAAATAAGCGACAGTATCTGTTGCCAATCAATTTTGGAAAACTTGCACCTGTGAAAGGCCCAGCTTCCCAATACTTAGAAAACTTCTTAATGAAATCAGTGGTGATGTTAATGAAATGTGACTTTTGGGATATGGTATAATAAAATGTGTCAATACTTGGAAGATTTGTACCAGCCAGAGAACCAGTATTTTCCAAGTGACCAATGAAGGATGTTACAAAATCATTCTCCAATACAGACCGATCAGACTGCAAGGGAGAGCAATAGATTTTAATGGAACGGAGTAGAAAAAGTTCACTAATACAGTTTCAGATTCCACATTATCAATAATCTATAAGAAATCACCACTTGCTGGATTTTGGTGTATTATCAAGGAAGAGTTCCACAAAAACATGCAAAGGCCATTAAAACATTCCTCCCTTCCCCAACCACCTATCTGTGAGAGACTGAGTTTTCTTCATACACTTCAGCAAAAACTAGATGCTCCAAGATGCCTGTGAGTGAAGGCAAAGGCAGATGTAAAGCTAACAGCTATTGAATACTAAGCCAGATATTACAGAGATCTGAGAAAATGCAAAGCAGTGCTGCTCTTCTGACTCAAGCTTTGCCTTGTTTGGGAAGAGTTATCTTTCTCAAGCATTATTTTTGTTACCAGGTAATGGGTTTACTGGTAACATTTTAAATAAATAAGTTCATTATTTTTTAAACGATAGAATATAATCTATTTCTGAGGTCAAATACTAATAAAGACAATATAAAAATAAATTATATAACTTTTAACTTCTATGATGAAAACATTACTTAAGTAATATCTTAGTTATAATTTCTAATACAAAAATACCTAGAGATATAACCCACATGAGTGAAAGCTTTTGGGGTCTTCAATTATTTTTAAGAGAGTAAAGGGACTTTATACCCCCAAATCTGTAAACCACTGGTATATACCATTAAGAAGGTATCATGAAGTCAGTGGACATGGGAGCTTCCTGCTAAACATTTAAGAAAACACCTAAACGATAGGTTGCTTCCCAGTTCTCTTAAGACCTTCTTAGAGTCATTAATGTACAAGTCCAACTGTATAATGCCAAGAACACTGAAACTATTTTTAATGATATAAAGAGAATTGGTTTTTTGGGGATATCCTTCTAAAACCTGGTCCTAAAATCTGTGAAATAAAAAATTTTCATTTTTGTGGCATGTTGTGTAACATCTCACAATTGATGAGCCTCTCACATTTGCAATATGGCTTGGAGTAGGAGATAAGCAATCATAGAAAAGGAAAGCTATGTTCACATGGTGAGAGCAAATAGTTAAGACACAGATCTTGTTAGTCCCATCCTTCACCTTCTTTGGGGACTGGCTTTGGTTTTCCTAAAGACCATGTGTGTGCTCTAAGCCTAGTTAAGTGGGGAGCAAAGAACCAGGGAAATCTAGGCAAGTTGGGGATGCGTGTGTGCTTGCTCAGTTGTGTCAGACTCTTTGGAAAGCTAGCTCTAAATCTAAATGACAGAGGTTTTAAGAGCACGGAGATCTGTAGGGTGTTCAGGAAATTTGAGGCGCCCCTGCAATACTAAGCTTCAGCACCACTCAACCTCCTTGACCATCTAGGTTTCAGTGTCTATGTGTTGCTGGATTGCACTGAGTTCAGTGATTGTCTATTGAATTGCTGCTATGTGCAAGGCACCGTGCTGGGAGCTGCAGGGGTTTGGTTTGCCATCCTGGTCTTGACGCTTTGGAGTGGGGTGAGGGACACAAACACAGCAGAAATATTCAAGTAGAATGAAGGGCGAGGTGACTCAGGGACATGGGGAAGGAGGTAGAGGCATCTCCTTGGCTTAGTGTGGGGAGCTTAGGGAGGGGCGTGTGGGTGGCAGTGGTGTAGACAGGCCTTTAAGAACAGAAGGATCCTGTGGTTAGGACAGATTGACAGGCATGAGTGAAGAACAGGACTGATGTGGTTAGGCGCCAGTAGGGAAGGTTGAGGGCGTGTGTGGTGGAGTTTGTCAAGGGCATTGGGACAGTGTCAGGAGACAAGCTGGAGGGGCAGGCAAGGCCCTCCTGCGGGGGGGGGGGGGG
>SJYV01048688.1:0-17561 GCA_006410875.1 Neotragus pygmaeus | reverse complement strand
GCATGGCCCTGGAGGGGTCTTGGGGAGGTGGGGAGGGGAGACCTGGGGCTGGAGGGAAGAAGACAGCATGGACGGTCCTCTCAGGAGGGCCATGGGGTAAGCTCTGGCTCCTTGTTCTTACCCTTGTTCTCAGGGGGCTACACGACCGGGCCTGGGGCCCTGGTGTCCCTGCTACGGCAGCGCGCCCGGCCCTACCTCTTCTCCAACAGCCTGCCACCTGCTGCTGTCGGCTGTGCCTCCAAGGCCCTGGACCTGCTCATGGAGAGCAATGCCATTGTCCAGTCTATGGCAGCCAAGACCCTGCGGTGCGGTCCTGGGCAGGGTGGGGCCCGCTGGGGTGAGGGAGCTGGTGAGGGCCTGCCCTGTGTGGCTGCACAGGCCCATAACTGCCTTTGCATCCTGCCTCTGCCCACCTCCGTGTCCCCAGCGGGTTGCACTGGGACTTGGCTCTCTTAACTAGGGGCTACCTGCTTGCCCCCACCCTCTTCTCTCTCTCTGTCTTTTCCTTCCATTTCTTGGTGCGTTTCATGTATTTTTATTTTTTGGCCCTACTGCCTGTGGGATCTTAGTTCCCCAACCAAGGATCGAACCCACACCCCCTGCATTGGAAGTATGGAGTATTAATCACTGGACTCCCAGGGAAGTCTCCCCAGTGCATTTCATTGCAAATGATCCTGCATTTCCCCCTTCTTGTACAGTCCTGTCTTTCTGCCTTCCTAATGGTCTTCCTGTTCCTCTGCCTCTTTCTCCATCTGCTTCTCTGGGTCAGCATTTCTGTCTTTGTTGGTCCCGCCTGCAGACTTGGCCACAAGCCTTGGGTCACATCCATGTCCATCAGGAGTGGGTGTGATTGCTCCACAGTCCCCCAACTCCCAGTGACACCCAGCTCATGCCCACAGATTCCGCAATCAGATGGAGGCTGCTGGCTTCACCATCTCAGGAGCCAATCACCCCATCTGCCCTGTGATGCTGGGTGATGCTCGGCTGGCCTTAAACATAGCAGATGACATGCTTAAGAGAGGTAAGGAGGCTTGAGATGTGGCTGTGGGTCCTAAAAGAAAAGGAGGGAACCCTTAGACTGTGAATATCCCCTCTTCCCCCAGCCCTACTACCCTTCTTAGATCAGATGTCTGTCCAAGCTTGAAAACCCTAGGCCGTGAGGCAGTCCCAGTTTTGAGAGACCTTTGGCAGCTCCCTTGCCCTCTGTAGCCCCCAGAAAAGTAGGAGCTATTTGTCATGCCCCCAGAACCTGCCTGGCTCTGGTGAGCCCCAGCTTGACCCTCTCTACCCTCACAGGCATCTTTGTCATTGGGTTCAGCTACCCTGTGGTCCCCAAGGGCAAGGCCCGGATCCGAGTCCAGATCTCAGCAGTGCACAGCGAGGAGGACATTGACCGCTGTGTGGAGGCCTTTGTGGAGGTGGGGCGACTGCATGGGGCACTGCCTTGAGTTCTGGGTAGTGACACGCAGAGCCAAGGTCTTCCTCCCAACACGGTGAAAAGGAGGGCCTTTGATCAGCCCAGGCCAGAGGCTCTGAGTTCTGTCAGTCCTGGCGCCAGACTGGGATGAGGCCTGTGCTTGTGGGTGTGAGGTTAAAGCAACAGTGTGGAAATCAGCTGTGACGTGTTAGTCTGCTTTATTCTCTCGGAGCAGCCCCAGTCCTGCAGCTGGTCGAAGGATCAGGCAGGAGCTGGGGCTTTGAGGGCTTTGAGGGCGTTGATCTCTCAGAGTTAACCACCTCTCCTGAATTAAGAGGGGACCCAGGCAGGTGGGATGACAGAGGCCAGGGCCACCGTTTGGCTCAGTTGGATGCTTTCCTGATGTAGAGAGAAGCTGAGCACCAGCCCTACAGGCCCCTTCCCATGCCACCTGACCCCCTACTCTGCAGCCTCCAGAGTCTAGCCCTGGTGAACCCCTCGTCCTCTGCTCCCCACCCCAAGGAAGGCCTGCAGCTGCCCAGATAAGAAGGGGCTGGACACCCAAGCCCATGTTTGGGAGAAGCAGAAGACTGTGCTCCAGAGGAAAGAATGTCTGTCACTATTGGAGAGGCCCTGAGAGCCTGGAACCCTCTATTCTATCCCCACTTTGTCCCTGCCTCTGTGGCCTTGGGCAGCCCCTTCCCCCGTGTGTGCCTTGGTCTTCCCTGCTATAGCAAGACTGGCTGTTAAACTGGTATCTGGGGCCCTTCCATCTCCATATTCCCAGGGCTCACTGGCCTGGTCAGAGGAACCGCCAGGGGGCTCAGTGAGCTCAGGTTCTGGCTGCTATTTTCCAGCCCCTCTAGACTTCAGGCCTTGGACAGGCTGTTTTTGCAGCCCCACAGCAAGACTCCATTCTCCCTTGCCCCCCGACAACGGCTCACTGCTCCCCTGCTGGAGACGACAGTCCCTTCCCACAGTCGCAGCCCTTCTCTTTCCATAGCCCTTCCCACTCAGCCTTATGAGCTCCTGGTAGGGTAAAGGATGGGTCTGAGTCACCAGCCTCAGCATGATGTGGCCTTGGGAGCTGATAGTCTGCTGGCGAGGGGGCAGGGAGGATGAAAAAGCCCTTTCTCATGAAAGGTGGGGACCATGGCTCTGGTGCCCCACACCCCCAGCCCTCGCTTCAGCCTGGATGTCTAGAGAGGGACAGCCTGGGTGAGCTCTGGCCCCAGCCAGCAGGGTCTTAACACTGGGATTCTGAGAATCCTAGCCTGTGATCCTGGGCAGCTTGAAGCTAGGGGTCCAGGAGTTTGGGGTACTGGGGGATACAGCCCCAGGGAAGGGGGCTGCTGTGGCCACACCAGGGGCACACACAAGGGGTAGGGCATCCAGCAGGGGTACTTCAGCAGCAAGTACCCACCACCTGGTGCCCAGCCCTGGCCAAGCCAGCAGCTTGATGTGTGTGGTCTGCTCAGGCTGGCAAGTCACGGCAGATGGCCATGAGCAGCCATGGGATGATGGGTCACAGTCGGTGATGCCAAGACAAGACAGCCGTAGGTGAGGTCCACCCACCAGTGGCACAGAGTGCATGCTGCTTCCTCCTGCAGTTTCCCGGCACCACCAGCTGCTGACATTGTGTGCCTGGGGACAGCCCAGCACTGTGACACTGTGGGCCAGCTCGTCGCAGTAGGGCACCAAGTTTTCAGCCAGCTCATGGCTCAGCATGTGACCTGTACTGGCGCAGGTCTTCCGCAACCGTCCTGAGCGGTCAGAGGACANTGCTGACATTGTGTGCCTGGGGACAGCCCAGCACTGTGACACTGTGGGCCAGCTCGTCGCAGTAGGGCACCAAGTTTTCAGCCAGCTCATGGCTCAGCATGTGACCTGTACTGGCGCAGGTCTTCCGCAACCGTCCTGAGCGGTCAGAGGACAGGCACGGGTCACCTCTGGTCACATATGCTTGGGCTCAGCACATACCCTGGGTCCTTGCCAGAGGCCAAGACAGGCTATAGGGCTGAGAGCCAGCTACAAAGTTGCAGTTTCATGTCTTGCAGGGCCCAGATCTCCAGGGACTGCTCTCAGGGAGCACCATCTGTTCTCTGCATTGGGCGCACGGTTCAAGGCCACAGCCACCAGAAGCAGCAGTTGGAACAAGGGGAGGTGCCCGGGGCCCAGGGCCCACTGGGGCTCAGGCTGTGGCGAGGTGCCCGTCCTGCCTGCCTCATAGGTGGTCCCCCTCTGGTTGCCACCATCTTCCTCTCCTCTGCTGTCATATCACAGCTCAGCACTGCTGCTCCTGGGAGCTCTTTGCCCTAGAACTGCTCCAACCCATCCAGAGCCCAGACTCTGGCAAGGAGGGGCATAGCTGGCTTGGGGTTCCCAAGGGGAGGGAGGGCAGTGTGTCAGGGGCTTTCAGGGGCCAGGCCTGCCACATTTGTGAGTCCAGGCTTCTGGGCGTCTCACAGTGCATTCCTTCCATACAAGATGGTTGTGAACCCCCAAGTTCTCAAATCCCACCACTCTAAGTCTCGATCCTACAGTTCTGCTCTTCAGAGATCACAAGATTCTACAATTCTAACTTCTTAATGCAGTTTTGATAGCTCTGAATTCGGGTTTGCAGAATCTAGGGACGATCCCTAATATCTTCAACTCAGTGAGTTTCTGCTTCTAAAAGTTCGGGGATGCCTCACATCTGGGATGGGCGGCCTCAGGCTTTAGAGGAGCCTGAGCGCTGGTAGGCATCCCAGGGCCTCGGGAAGCCAGTTCTGAAGAGTCTCTTCCCAGCTCCTCCGTCCTTGGTTGCAAGTCCCGGCTTCGTCAGCATCCTCTCAGACTGTTTTCTTTCCCTTTGCACAGACTTCTTGACATTCACCCCACCCTCCCAGCTTCTAGAAAGACCACACAACCCCTACCACCTCTCCTCCCCATTCACTGCAGACTGCCTTCTGCCCCCACTACGCTTGTCTAGTACCAACAACCACCTTGTTGTTAAGTCCAGTGCATCTTGTCCCACTGGCCTCTAACCCTCTGGAAGATGTGGCCATGTGGTCCTTCCAAGAGGAGGTCCAGACCAGTACCCCATGCCCAAATCACCAGTCATTCACCAAAACTGGTAACCTCTTTGCCTGGAGGAGAGGCTCTTAATGGGTCTCTCATTAAATCACTCCCCCTCTAGCCATTCTTTTAACCCCAGGCCATAATAAGCAAATTACAAAATAAGTGAGCAGGTCAGGTCGCTGCCCTAGAATCTTCTGTAGTTCCCCACTGCCCTAAGACTAAAAGTCAGACTCCAGACACGCACATAGACCCTCCAGTCTTCAGGCAGACTGAAGCCCTGGAATCAGCTTAGGGAAACTGATGGGTCTTGAAATTCTCAGGGCCAGGAGGAATCCTACTCTGCAGAAAAAGGGACTTTTTAATCTGGTTTCCTAGCACTGGACACTCCATTCAAGACTAGAAGTCCTGGGACTTCCTCGACAGTTCAGTGGTCAAGACTCTGTACTTACAATGCAGACGGCTCTGGTTCGATCCCTGGTTGGGGAACTAAGATCCCACAGGCCGTGTGGCAAAAAAAAAAAAAGATTAGGAGTCCTTTCTGAACTTGGGTTGGAGCCCTTCTGGGAGCAGGGAGCAGAGAGGATGTGCAGTAGAGTTAGCAGGCAGGACCACGGGAGGTGAGAGGGCCAGGAATGGACTGGGCCTTGGGCACAGAGGGGTTAACCACAAAGCGAGAATCTCAGAGAGCGAGATCAATGGGTTACTCGCTGCAGAAAGGCAGAAGCAACGCAGAGAGGCGGAGGAGAGGAGAGCCAGGCAGAAGAGCATGCCACCCGGGGAAAAATCAGGGGCTGAGGAGGAGGTGGCTACTTCTTCGGAGGGAGAGGAGAGGGCTTAAAGGAGAAGAGGGAGCAGTGGGAGGCAGACCTGTACCTGCAGGTAGGCACCAAGAGGCAACCACTGAGCCAGGAGGCAGCTTCAGCCTGGTCAGTTCACCCAGGGAGAGCAGGAGCCCAGTGGCCAGGGTTGGGGTCTGTGTTGCCCATCTGGGCTTGCCGGTGGGGAGGGGCGTGGAGGGGGTGCTCCTGCATGCTGGGATGGGGCGGTCTCAAAGATACCACCTTTCTGTCCTCCTCCCTGCTTGGCCCCCTTACCCTTCATTCATCCAGCCACCCAGAGGTCCAAGCATGCACAGAGACCCACAGGTAGCAGCCGATGTGGGCCATGGGGTGCAACGGGTCAGGTGATCACAGCTTACATAGATGTAACACACACACACACACATGCAAGTTGTCAGAAGCACCGCCTATTACAGGTCTCAGATGAGTGCTCCAGCCTGGGAGTCGGTACCAGGGTGGCATCAACCTCAGATCTACCACTCAGAGTGTGATATTAGCTTTCCAAGTCCCCTCTCTGAGCCTCAGTCTCCTCATCTGCAAAGGGGACAGAGACCTATATGGTGCTCCCAGCTGTGCCATGTGGTGCTCTCACTAAGCTGGACTATTCAGTGACTCAGGGGTGTCACCCATGTTTGGTTGAATTTGACTAATATCCAAAAGTCTTCCCTGTATTTCGGATCCCCATTGAAAAGTGAGGAAAATACACCAGATCCTGGGGTTGGAACTGCCCCTCCCCGCACCCACTTTGCATGTGTCTTTACCAGCATCATTGGTTGAAGGTGTCTGTCAACTACCTAATCAGTCCTTCAGGCCCTGGGATGTTTCCTAGGAAACTGAGAAACCCACCTTAGACACCAATGAGATTGCCAGGAGCTTTCACAGTGGGTCTCAGGGATAACTTTTGTCTCTGTCTGCCCAACACCCCTGTCCCCCACAAGCTTACACCCCAGGAGACTTGGCCAGGCCTATGGTGGGGGAACTAGACCCCTGAATTGAGTGGCCAGAGCTGAGGACTCCAGGTTTTCTTCCTTAGGTGCCCATCTGTTGGGAAGATGGCTGATATCCAGAACATTTCGCTAGACAGCCCTGGGAGTATGGGGGCTGTGGCAGTGCCCGTGGTCTTTGCCCTCATCTTCCTGCTGGGCACGGTGGGCAACGGGCTGGTGCTGGCAGTGCTGCTGCAGCCTGGCCCAAGTGCCTGGCAGGAGCCGGGTAGCACGACGGATCTATTCATCCTCAACCTGGCGGCAGCTGACCTCTGCTTCATCCTGTGCTGCGTGCCTTTCCAGGCCGCCATCTACACGCTGGACGACTGGCTCTTCGGGGCCCTGGTTTGTAAGGCTGTGCACCTGCTCATCTACCTCACCATGTACGCCAGCAGCTTCACCCTGGCGGCTGTCTCAGTGGACAGGTGCGCTGGGCTGGGAACGCGGCCCGGTCTGGGGGAGGGGAAGAAGGGAATGGGGGACCAAAAAGGGAGGGGGAGGGAGAAAAAGAACAGCTGTCTGGCCCCCACCAAACAGTCTCGGGGCACCTGCAGGGCATACTTGAGGGGGTCACCCTGCCCTCACCCCATCCTCACTGGGAGAATCCAGAGAACATCTCTGTGTTCCAAGTGTCAGCTCAGGGCCTGGCACTTAGTCCGTGCTCTGTAAGCATGAAATGAATGGCAAGAGGAACACACGAATGAAATTATTAGCTATTTTATTACTGCCCACATCTGGCCTGAGTTGTGGTCAGACCGGCTTTCAGGGGTTGAAACTTGGGGTCGAGCCCAGGCTCACTCTCTAGTTGACTCGTTGATGACCTTGGGCCGGTTGGTCACTTCTCGCTGAGCTCCGACCCAGCCTCACTAGGTGCGGGGCGCTACTCCAAGCGCTTTGCGCGCTAACTCCTTTCATCCCCACAACCTGTCCGCGAGCGAGGCCTGGCGCGCGGTCAGCGCGGCGGTTCAAACCTGGGCGGTATCCAGGCCGCCCGCCCGCCGCCTCTCTGACTCCGCGCCCGCCCGCAGGTACCTGGCCGTGCGGCACCCTTTGCGCTCGCGAGCCCTGCGCACGCCGCGCAACGCCCGCGCCGCCGTGGGCCTGGTCTGGCTGCTGGCGGCGCTCTTCTCCGCGCCCTACCTCAGCTACTACGGCACGGTGCGCTACGGCGCGCTTGAGCTCTGCGTGCCCGCCTGGGAGGACGCGCGCCGCCGCGCCCTCGACGTGGCCACCTTCGCCGCCGGCTACCTGCTGCCCGTGGCCGTGGTGAGCCTGGCCTACGGGCGCACGCTGCGCTTCCTGTGGGCCGCCGTGGGCCCCGCGGGCGCGGCGGCGGCCGAGGCCCGGCGCAGAGCCACGGGCCGCGCGGGGCGCGTCATGCTGGCGGTGGCGGCGCTCTACGCCCTCTGCTGGGGCCCGCACCACGCGCTCATCCTCTGCTTCTGGTACGGCCGCTTCGCCTTCAGCCCGGCCACCTACGCCTGCCGCCTGGCCTCGCACTGCCTCGCCTACGCCAACTCCTGCCTCAACCCGCTCGTCTACGCGCTCGCCTCCCGCCACTTCCGCGCGCGCCTCCGCCGCCTGTGGCCCTGCGGCCGCCGCCGCCCCCGCGCCCGCTGCCCCGCGGGTGGTGCCCGCCGCGCCCTCCGTCGTGTCCGCCCGGGGTCCCCGGGCCCCGATCGCTGCTCCAGGAACGCCCAGCCTCGCGGGAGGCTGCCGGCGGGCGGCGACTGGGGCGGGGAGCGGGGTCCGGAGCCCGCAGGTGGTGGAGAGGCGTGCAGGGCCCTACCTGTCAAAGGACCAAAATAAATTTGGTCTGCCTCCGCTCTGCCGGTTGTCCGTCTGTCTGTCCTTCCTCTTTCCCCAGGGCCGGACAGTACTAGGGGATGGGACCAAAGCCAGGAGCCCTCTGAGGAGCAGTGGATACTCAATCCACGGAGTGGACACCCCTGGACGGTGAAAATGATTCCAGGCAGCCAAGCGCAGGCCCCCAGGCCAGGAATCCCCCAGACTGTGTCCATAGCAAATCTGGCAGGAAGGAGGGTAGTCCCTCTGCCCATTCTGCCAACTCTGTTAGCATCTTGGAAGCCCTGCTTCCTCTACCAAGCTCCTTCCTTTGAAGCGCTGCCCTGAGTAACTTAATGGTGTAGCGGTAGTCTTGGTTGCTCAGTCGTGTCCGTTCTTTGAGACCCCAAGGACTGTAGTCCGTCAGGCCTCTCTGCCTTTGGGGTTTCCCAGACAAGAATACTGGAGTGAATTGCCCTTCCCTTCTCCAGGGGATCTTCCCAACCCAGGGATGGAAGCTGGGTCTCCTGCATTGCAGGCACTTTCTTTACCATCTGAGCCATCAGGGAAGTCAGAGTAACTTAATACTAACAGATACAAAATAAATATAGCAAATATTTATTAAGCACTTCATATGTATCCCATGGGGCTTCCCTGATGGCTCAGCTGGTAAAGAATCCTGCAATGCGGGAGACCTGGGTTCGTTTCCTTGATTGGGAAGATTCCCTGGAGAAGGGAACAGCTACTGTGGTATTACATTTTTCAATCTAATTACAGTTTTGCAAGGTAGATATCATTCGTTCCTCTTTAAAAATCTAGACATCAGGAATCAGAGGGGTTTAGCAATTTGCCCTACACAGCTACTGTTTGGAGAGTCTGGATTCAAACCTACTGCTGTTTACCTTTTTCTACTTAGAAGAACCGACTTCTCCACCTCTGGGACCTCTGTTCTCAGATTCAATGGTTTCCAGTGTTTTTCTTGGTTCTTCCTGATTCTGCATCAGCTCTCTTCCCCAAACCTATAGCTCCCCATACTCAACTGGCTGCCTTGGAAACCGCAGAGGGCCCCCAGCCCCTGCTATAGCAGAATTCTGTTTAGGTACTCAGGACAGCGGGTCCTGATGGGCAGGCCCCAGGCGTCGAGTCCTAGGTCCATTGCCTGACCCCAACCTCTCGCGTTATTCCTCAGCCATTTAAGGCTCCTGGCTCAGGGGCGACATTGAGCTGCACTCAGACCCCAACTGGCCTTCCAGCAGCCCTGATTACCCTGTGGCCCCCCTCCCTGAGGCCCTACACACAGCAGGCGTAGTCTGTGGCTGTGGAAACCTCCTAATTAGCCAATAGATCAGTCTCGATGGTTGTGGAGCTGCCCACTTCCTCCTTCACCGTAAGCCAATATTGTTGATTAGCTTCTGGCGGAGACCTTCCAATTCTCTGTCTCCCCAGCACACATACTCCAGCTGCTAGGCACCCTGGAAAGGCCCTTCTTGACACTGGGCAGCTGCTGAGACCTCCTCACTGCCTGCCACCTGCCACAGACCCAGAGATCGGAGTGGCAGTCAGCCTTCTCAGGGGGAGGCTGAGAGCCAGCTGCAGAGCCAGTGCTGCCAGGGCCCAGCACCAGGGCTGACACCTGGTCCCAGGCTCTTTCTCCCTGGTCTCTGCCAAGATGTCCCCAGCTGACTCAGGCTGCAGCAGTGGGAAAGTTTCCTGGAGGGCAGGGGCTGTGATGCTGCCACTTCTGCAGCCCCCAGAGTGGGCTCTGTCTCCCACGGCCATCACTCACACCTCCTCTGCCTCATCCGTGCCTCGCACCAACAGGCAAGGGATATGACCTCCATTTGCAAAAGTGAAAAATGAGGCTCGAGATGAGGTACTTGATCATAGCTAAGTGGCAAAACTGAGGAAGAGCCAGGATCCTAACTGGGCGAGAGGAGTGGCTCTCAGGCAGCCCAGGAAGTATTGGAAAAACATCTACGAGCATCTGACAAGGTTGCTACACACGACAATGGTGAGAGCCCGCAAAGTCAAAGCGCAGAATAGAATCTCGCAGGGTGGCCTCTGCCATGGCTGGTCCAGCCACCCAGGAGGGCGGGTGCTCCTCCACAGTCACCTCTGTGGGCACGGACAGGTGACCGACTGCAAACAGAAAGGGCAGGAGACAAGCGCCCAGCCAGGGAGTGACAGAGCCAGGCCTGGGGGAGGGGTCCTTCAGCGAAAGCCCTGCACAGTGGCCTGGCAGAGGGGCCCTGGCTGGACCCCGAGGCCACCTGCTTCTGACTCCTGCTTCTGAATGGGTCTCCCTGGCCCACTGGAGCTAGACAAAGAAGCTCAGACACCCCGACTAATGGAGGGCCATACAGCCTGGCCCAGAGTAGGCGCACGGTTGATATATGATGCATGAAGACAGAGGTGCCAGGGAAGGCAAGGCGTGAGCCTTTTTTCCTTCTTTATTCCTCAAACATTTGAGTGCCTGCCTTAATCTAGCCCTTGAGAGGAAGTCGGAGATGACGTGAATCTGGCCTGGCCCCTGCCTTGTGGGAGTGCTTGGTCTAGCTGGAGAGCCAAAAGCCAAAAGAAGAAAGGATAGCACTGTGTCATGGGGCCATAACAGAAGAGTACACAGGGCCCAGAAGAGGAAATGCCTGCCTTCCTTGGCCAGTCCAAGCAGGATGCTCAGAGGAGATGACATTTAATAGGCATTTTTCCTGGGAAAAGGTGGGACGGGCCTGCCAGGCAGAGCAAAGGCCAGGGCAGGTACAGGTGGGAGCAGTATGTGGATTTGTGTAGCTGAAGCAGGGTTGGATAGGGTGGGGTAGGATCTGGGGAGGTGGGGAGGGTGGGTGCAGTGAGGTCACGTGTGCCTCCTAGGTCAGCTGGGAGGAAGCAGGAACTTCATCCTCTCAGGTGGCAGTGATGCCCCTGAAGGTTTTCAGGAAGGGAGGGGCCCACGGTTGCTGTGTAGAGGCTGGGTTGGAGGTGCCAGGCTGGCAGCAAGGATCCAACCCAGAGGCTGCTCTGTGAGCCCTGGGCCACGAAAGCTACCACCAAGGGCCTGGCCTGGAGCTGGGAGATTATTTTTGCCATGGATTTGGCAGGAAGATCGATGGCCTGATGCTGGGCTTAGGCTCAGCCCCTGAGGCTCCTGGGTCTGCTTCAGGAGGCTAATGAAATGTGTGGAAGGGCAGATGATTGTAATACTTTGGTGGAGAGAGTTGAGTCCTGGAGGGCCACAGGCAGGCAATCGGGCTGTCCAGAGGCTGAATGGGCCCCCGCCACTGCCTCTAGGGCCCAGGAGAATCCAGCTGACCTGAGCCTCCTACGAGGTCTCGGGCCAGCCTGGGGGGCAGGAGGGAGCTCCTCTTATTTGGAAGGAGATTTGAATTATGTAACCTTCTCACCCTCCTGTTTGTACCAACCTGTTAGGGATGATCCTGCAGCATTCAAGTCTGAACACCTACTCAGTACAGAGTTCTCCTGCAGGAAATCATGGGGGACTGTGGGAGCCCAGAGGAGGGTCCTACTCAGCTTGGAGAGGCAGAGAAGATTTCAGGGAGGAGCTGATGCCCAAGCCAAGCCCTGAAGAGCAAGTCAGGGCAGATGTGGAAGGGAGAGACAGGAGAACATGTGCACAGACCACCTGGAGTCCTCCACCTGGGCTCAGGCACAGCACGACGAGCCCAGGGCCTGGGACAGGGTACAAGGGAGCCCCAGCAGGAGGTGAGGTGGGAGAGGTTGGGGGAGTTGGCTGCAAAGGATTCTCTAAATCCTACCTGTAACCAAGACTATACTTTGTCCCGAGGGCAGGAGGAGCCATGGAAAGATTTTGAACAAAAGAGTGACCGGATCAGATATACTCTCAAGGGAACTCTTTTTGGCTGCAAGGCAGACTGTACCTGGGGAGGGAGAGCAGAATGAGGCTGAGGGTAGGCAGACTAGTTAAGAGGCTGGTGTGAGAACCCAGAGAGATGAAGGTGTCCAAGATATGGCAGTGGGTGGAGAGACATGGACAGATGGGACAACCACATACGAGGTACAACTGTTGGGGCTAAACAGTGATTAAATGTTACGGTGTCGGGGAGCGCGATGTCCCAGATAACGCCCAGTCTTCTGGCTTAGGTTACTGTTGAGCTCAGTGGGAAGCCACTGAGACGAGGGGCCTGGGGGACATGGTGAGGGTGTCCGTGAGGCAGTGGTGAAATGGGCACCTGCTGTATTTAAGACCTTGTACTTGGCCCTGGAAGCTGTGTCTCATCTGCTTTAGAGTTTGAATTTGGAGAAACTGAGGCTCAGAGAGATTAAGTCACTGGCCCAAGATCACAGAGGTAGTCCCAGAGCTGGGGTCTAATTCAAGTTGGTCTGATTTCAGTTTCATGGTTTTAAGGGAAGAGAAGAGGCAGATAGGAGTTTTTGGTTTGTTTTTTTTTTTTAAGGGGAGGGAGGAATTAGAATGTGCAATGGTGACCCCCACTGCCAGCCCACCCCGGGTAGCAAATGTAGCCAGGATGAAACTCAGCCCCGGGGAGGGTGGGTGAGGTGAGGACCTTGGTACACCGTGTTAACCAGTCTCTCTCCCTGCCTCCGGCTGACAGGAACAGCACCATCTATCAACTTCAAGGTGTGTGCCTGGGGACATAAATACCAATTAAGCACCCCGAGTTTCCCTTTGAATGAACATTAGTCCTCAGCCCGGATGCAGGGCTCATTTGCAAGTTGCCGGCTGGATCCAAGATGGCATGAGGCCAGAAAGACTGGCTGTGGGGGTGGAATTGTTTCTGGCTTAAGAGGACAAGACTGATTTATTGAGGAATCTGCTTGGTGCCACCTTGCTTTAGCAGCTTGGGCTCTGAGTAGGGGTGAGACTGAAGCAGGGGGAAGGGTTGTGAGGAGGGGTTGAGGGGCAAAGGGGTGCCAGCTGGGAGTTCCTGGGGGTGCTCTGAACGGCTGTGGTTCTGGGGAAGGTGCTGGACTGGGCATCTAGTGGGCCTGCCAGGTCAACTCAGAGAGGTGGCACAGTGCGGGGGTCAAGGCACGGACTGTGAGCCACATCACCGGGTTTGAATCCTGGCTCCTGCACTTTGCAGCTGACCTCTTAGGACTGTGAAACTGAGCTGCCTGAGCCAGGCTGCAAGGTAGGCACACCGCCACAGGCTGCTTCTGGCTGTTGCTATCTATATGAGAGGTTTCCAGGGCTCTCCCGCAAAGATCCTTGCCTCCATAAGAACCCTAAAAACCCTCACAATCTGTGACCTCCTTGGATGTCCAGAGGTTAGGATTCTGAGTTTCCACTGCGGGGGCCAAGGTTCAATCCCTGGTTAGGTACTAAGATCCCACAAGCTGCATGGTGTGGCCAAAAAAAAAAGAAAACAAAACCCCAAGAACCCTCACAATCCAACTCAATTGTGGAGGAGGTTCAATTCACCTGCCCATGCCCTCTCTGGACATTCTGATGGCCTAGGGCATTTAATAAATGTGCCATCCTCCCCAGCTTCCAAAGTGGGAGAATGTCACTAGGCTGGCATGGGCCACAGAGACAAGGGACCACTCTAGGCCCTGGTCTGGGGCTTTGGGCAAGACTCCTTTGCTTCCCCGAGTTTGTTTCCTCAACTGTCAAGTGAACTGATCATATCTCCCTGCATGTCCCGAGGCCTCAGTGTTCACTGGAGAGTCAGCATCAGGAGCTTTGGGCTCTCATTCCCTATAGCTGGGGGGGAGATGGGGACTTTGTTGGATTATCCAGGTATGTACAAGTCCAGCATCCTGTCCTCCTGACCCTGGCTTGGGCTCAGCCACCGAAGCAGTTTGGGGATCTGGTGGGAGGGGTCTTTTCCCCGGAGCTCATGGTGATTGCTCTGGGTAAGGACGCATATGACCTTGAGGGTGGAAGTGAGTCTGCCTCACCTGCTTTCTGTCGCCAGGGCAAATCTTCTGACCTCTGCGCAGGATCTCTGCGGCCTGGTTTCACCTTCCTCTCTGGCCAGCCCCTCACGCTCCTGGGCCCCACGTTTCCCATGCCATCTCCTAGTCCCACAGTCAGCTGTGTCTGTCCGTCTGCCAGGCCTGGCTCATGCTGCTCCCAGCTCTCTGACCACCTCAGAAGGCCTGTAATAGTGTGGGCAGCCACCAAAGATGGGCATAGACCACTCCAGACCCAGCTCAGTCCCATGACTCCGCCCTGCCCTCTCTTCCCTTGGTGGCCAGGTGCAGGCCTCGCACGCCAGGCACACTGCACCACGTGCTCAACGAGGAAAGGCCCTGCCCCTTCCCACGTGGGGAGAGAGATTTACTCAGTAAGGTCCATGGGTGTCTACTGTGTCTTACGAACACTGGGGAGATCGGCACTTTGGGAATCTTGGCAGATTCCTGGGCTGGGCTGGGTCACGTGCTGCTATCTGACCTCAAGCAAGTTACTCTCTCTCTGAGCCTCAATCTTGTGCATCTATAACATAGTGAGCAAGGGCGCTGGCTACCCTTTGACTGCAAACACTAAATCAAAGGGCTTGTATGACGGGCCTGCTGGCACATAGCAGGAGCTCAACAAATGTTGTGGCCCTGTTTTAGGAAACTGCTTCTGAGAAGACTCGGACTTCAGGCATGGTGGAAGCATGAGCTCTGGGGATGAGTCCAGGTTCCAGCCCAGCTGCCCCACTGGGTCCCTCTGACAAACCTGCCTTTTCTTACCCATCCAAAGCAGCAGGAAGGCCAGCTATCTCACAGGATGGCTGTGAGAACCCATGAATACCCTTCTCTAAAGCATCACCACCATCTGCGTGGCAGGGATTTTGTTTTCTTCCCCTGCTGTGCTCCCACCTGGAACCCTGGTGAGTGTAAAGCAAGTGCCCGAGAGGTATTTCCAACGTGAATGAAATGGGAGGTGTAGAGAAAAGGACCCTACCCAGAAGGTGAAATCAACAGACGTGGATTTTTTTCTTCCTGCCACCACCTCGCTCCCCACTGCTTCCCCCACAAACACGGTTAATTCCTGGAGCAGCTAGTGAGAGAGCTGACTGCTGTGTGGGCAACCTGTCAGATTCTCCATCTCACCCTGCCCAGCCCAGCCCACTCAGGGCCCACATGTGTGTTTGCTCTTCTTTTTTAAAACGTTTATTCATTCGGCTGTGGCATGCGGGATCGCTACTGCATCCTCTGCCCTCCTCTCTCCCCAAGCCTGGCAACCCGATGGGGCTTGCGGCTTCCCTTCTCCTAGGGCCCAAGAGGCAGCCCCCGGCCTGAATCTCACCTCCTGTCTCCCCAGAGGTCCTTTCTTCTTTAGGGTCTGGGGAACAGCTAGGTCCCATGAGTTCAATTCAGATCTGATCAAGCCGAGATTTGAGAGACAAATTCCCCTCCTGAAAAGCAGCCAGGACTCAAGTCTGGCGAGAGGGAAAGTGGGGCAGAGCCAGAGCAGAACCGGGACTGATAATTTGGGAAAAGTCTATCTTAACTCCATAGTCAAATGTTTCTGGGTCTCGCAAGCCTTCCCCGCTGTGGCAGATCCCTGCCAGGAGGGGGCGCTGCCTTTTGCATCTCTGAGCCCCAAGGGGAATGTCGGCTTCCCCCAGGGTAGAAGTTGCCGGGTTGTGTGTTTTTGAGCCTTCACTAGAGTATTAGTTTCCCTTCACTACTGCAACAAATTACCACAAATCTAGTAGCTTAAAACAACACAAATTTATTCTCTAAGTTCTGGCAGTCAGAATTTGAAACCTGTCTCTGAGCTAAAATCCAGGTGTCAGCAGGTTGGTTCCTTCTGGAAGTTATGAAGGAAGAATCCACTTCCTTGCCTTTTTATTTCTTGGCTGTACTGGGTCTTCACTGCTGTGCTCGGGCTTCAGTAGTTGCGGCACGCAGGCTTAGTTGCCTGGAGGCATGTGGGATCCTCCCAGACCAGGGATCAAACCTGTGTCCCTTGCATTGGCAGGTGGATCCTTAACCACTGGCCCACCAGGGAAGCCCTCCTCGTCTTTTCCAGCTACTGGAGGCCACCTCATTCCTTGCCTTGCGACCCCTCCCTCGCCTTACTCGTTTCTTGATTTTGTCACCTTGTCCCCTACTTCCTCTCTGAGCTCCTGCTTCCTTCTAATAAGAATCCATGTGATTACATCAGGCTTGCCTGGATAATCCAGGATAATCGCCCTGCCTAAAGACCTTAGCTTAATGACATCGAAAAGTCCCTTTCATCATATAAGGTGGTATTCACTGGTTCCTGGCCATCTTGAGGGCCTCTCCTTGCCTACTACAACTAGGCTGCAGAAAGGCTACACTTTCCTGGTGTCTCAGTGATTGGGGAAAAAAGGGCTGGGGATTTCCTGCCTTGGGTTCAGCTAGGTCCTCCCTAACCTTGTATTTCTAAGGTCTAGGCTTCACCAACCCTCTGGCCCCTTCCAAACCAAAGAAAGTAGCTGCCACGTCTCCTTGCAAGTCTGGTGACAAGCCTGACCTAAGTGCTGGTGAGAGGTGCAGGGCCAGCCAAGAAACCCTCTAGGCCAGAGGATGCCTTCCCTAAGCCCACCCGGCTGGCTGCAACAAGCCCACGGCCGAGAGGGGACTCAGAGGAGGGTCTGGGGCCTGCTGAGGGCACCAGGGAGGCTGCGGGATGAGCGAGGCCTGTGAGGAGAGTGCGTGTCAAGTCAGCCAGGGCTGAGGCGTGGCTATGCTGCTGTGGGAGCCAAAGGAAGAAGCTGGGGGCTGTGGTCTCGGCCCACGGACACGACAAAGACTGCGGCTGGGAGCGGCACTGAGGTCAGGGAGAGAACGCCTCTGCCTCCCAGCAGCTGGGATGAGGCCTTGGCAGACGGGGTCCCAGGTGCCAGGCCTTTTCTTTGTAGCGAGAGGGCAGCGGGCAGGGCGGGGCGGGCAGCAGGCGGAACGGCGGGGAGCGGCTCTCGCTACCTCCTCTCCATGTTCTGCATCTGCAAGCTGAGGGAGGTGAAGCTGGCCAGCAGGTCGGTCACTTCGTCCACCTGCAGGAAGAAACCAAGGCTCTGTGATGGGGTGCCCTGGGTCTCCCCCCACAGCACCACAGGTGCAGAGGCAGGCACTGTCTCTTCTTCCAGGGCCTGTGAGGGCTTCACCCTGGACTATGGAGCAGCTGTCCAAGGGTGAGTCCTCGCTGCCCCAGAGAGAAGGACCCAGGTGCTTCCAAGGAGGTGGACAGAGGCTTTGAGCCCCAGAGAGGACGGCAACCAGCAGCCATGCCTCTCTCTCCAGCCTCAGTGTGGGGACCGGCTTGCCCTGAGGCTCCTGCCAGGCCGGAGTTTGGACCGCAGCTGCGCTCACCTGCTCGCGGGTGCTCGTCATCTGGAGGCGGGTGCAGAGGTCATCTAGCCGTTCCCGCTGCTCGTGCCGCCCTAGGCGCTCCAGGTACTCCCTCAGCATCTGGATGATCTGAAACCAGAGGGCAGGCTGAGGCTGTGCCCACAGGCACAGAGCAGCCTGAGGCTGCTGCCCAGGGGTGCACTGGACCAGGTGTCAGCT
>SJYV01048685.1:0-12019 GCA_006410875.1 Neotragus pygmaeus | reverse complement strand
CCTGGCGTGCTGTGATTCATGGGGTCGCAAAGAGTCGGACACGACTGAGCAACTGAACTGAACTGAATACATGATAGAGGCTCAGAAGCAAGTTATATTATGCTGTAATATCACTCTCAGTTCAGTTCAGTTCAGTCGCAGTCGTGTCCAATCACTATAGAAGCTAAATATATTCTTAGATACTATAAAACATAAATAGATGTCAGACATTCCTTTTATCTGTCACTCAGTGTCTTCTTTTAATATTGAAAAATCTATATTCCATAGATACTTTTAAAATGGCCCACATATATTACAAACCAATAAAATATTGTAATTAGCCTTCAATTAAAATAAATAAATTTATATTAAAAGTAAAAAATAAAATGGCTCACAGATCATCCTACATTAATAGATCAATTTCCAAATATTTGAAAATTTAAGGCAGATAGTCTAAAGCCAGAGACTAAGATTATGTTAGTATAAAATTGACAAAAGGCAACAAATCTCAATAATCCTCAAATATATTCTAATGTTTTCTATTACTAATGAGCAAAGACTGATAGCAGGTTGATGCCAGATGTTCTGAATAAAGTACCTCCTTGTTCAGCCTCACATTATTTCCCTCTGACTAAGCTATATGAAGTCATTCTGTACAATTACACAATTTTTCTTGTCCTGCTTGGTCAAGAGACATACTAAAGGAAAATGTTTAGGGGAAAATAGAATCACCTGCCTTTTCTTAGAGGGAAGCTGCAATGTTACTAAGTGAAAAATATTTTGATGCAGAAGACTGCACCGGTGGTGAGCGTATTCACAATCTTGATGACTGCATCAAGCTCAGACCACCATCAGCATTCAGCACAGCACCAAGACCTGCAGGAAAATATTCCATTTGTAAAAGGTCAAACATCGGTAGCCCTAAGCTTTTGAAATGAAGCAGAGCAAACAATTTCAAAGCTATTTACTATCCTGTTCTCTGACAGCTTTTGTCCCAGCTTCTAGTAACAGAGATTTGCTTTTATAGTTATGATCTTTTAAGTAAATATAATGCTTGAGGCTACAAAAATGCACTTGATTGCTTTCTTTGAGTCTTTGAGTCATAAGGCTTTTATCTTATTTCTAAAATCATAAAGCCCATCATGCATTGCATTTTTCCAGGAGTATTGACTGATGTCCACCATATACATTTAGGTAGTCAGATAATCAGATACAGGTATTGATGATGATAGAGTAAGTTTAGTAATGCAGGAAGGAATTTATAATACATGAGGGCTCTTTTACAGTGGAAGCAATGCCTTTTGGAGGCTAGAAAAATTGTTATTATCATTTGGTTGAAACATTTTGCATTTCTAGTATACTTCCTAGCTTTTTTGTGTATGAACAACAATATATTCAGGGGTCCTTCAGCATTGTTTCAAACTTTGGAAAAAACACATCTACAGATTATCAAACTTGCTGTCATGCTTCTAGAATACTGCAGTTCCCAAAATAGTACATTTAAAGTAGACAGAAGCTTATACAGAATCAAGTGTAGCTTATATTTGCTATTGATGGTTAGAATACATTCTATATACCCTTTTAATAACATAAAGACATAATGAAAAAATGTAAGAAAATGGGTTCTGATTGATTTGGAAATACTTATATTTAAAGTGAATACCTTAATACACTTACTTTATACTCTTTTAAGAAAGTTAAGCAATCTATAGAGCTATTATTTTAAAAGAGTATTATTACTACTCTCATTTATAGTGAGAAATTTAAATAATTATGTGACTTTCAGAAGTCCCAACTGGGTAGGAAAAAAGTTTGTTCTTAGATAATATGAAGCAAAAAAATAAAGTAAAATAGAATGGTGTGTTCTTAAACTTCTTCTTTAGACTTGTTTAAGTTTTCATACTGCTGAAAATATAATACATATCTTTCTGAAATCCACTAAAATAGGAGCTATTTAGACCAACAATTATGATATTTTCCAAATGTATTTCTGTACTTGTTATTTAACAAGCTTTCATAAGCTATAGAATAGAATAGTGATTAAGAAAGGCAAGAGTCTTTTCTTCATGGAGTTAACAGTCTTCCACGTCATTATAAGTATAGACGATGATACTGAGAAAGTATTAGGAATGCTACCTTAATTTATAGAAAGGAGTCAGAAAGTCTTCAGTGTGGAAACTGTATTAAATTGAAAATTAAAGAAAATTAAAGATTAACATGGTGACTGCAGCCATTAAATTAAAAGATGCTTACTCCTTGAAAGAAAAGTTATAACAAACCTAGATAGCATATTCAAAAGCAGAGACATTACTTTGCCAAGAATGGTCCATCTAGTCAAGGCTATGGTTCTTCCAGTGGTCACATATGGATGTGAGAGTTGGACTGTGAAAAAAGCTGAGCAGCAAAGAATTGATGCTTTTGAACTGTGGTATTGGAGAAGACTCTTTGAGAGTCCCTTGGACTGCAAGGAGATTCAACCAGTCCATTCTGAAGGAGATCAACCTTGGGATTTCTTTGGAAGGAATGATGCTAAAGCTGAAACTCCAGTACTTTGGCCACCACATGTGAAGAGTTGACTCATTGGAAAAGACTCTGATGCTGGGAGGGATTGCGGGCAGGAGGAGAAGGGGACGACAGAGGATGAGAAGGCTGGATGGCATCACGGACTCGATGGACGTGAGTCTGAGTGAACTCCGGGAGCTGGTGATGGACAGGGAGACCTGGCGTGCTGTGATTCATGGGGTCGCAAAGAGTTGGACACGACTGAGCAACGGAATTGAACTGAACTGAAGGAATAACAGACAAAGAGAGTAAGTTACTGGTTGCTAATAAGAGAAAAGAGGAAGGGATAAGTGAGGAGAATAGCAGTCCAGGTAAGAAAACAACTTATTCAAAAACTCAGTGAGACAGAGAAGTAAAATAATACACTTGACCAAAATAAGTTCTTGACCAAAATAGGTTCAAGAAGTCCAGTAAGACTGGAGTATAGTGATTATGATGAATGAAAGATGGGTTTCAAGGACTTAAAATGTAAAACTTGCATTAACACCTATTTGAATTTATTCAAAGGATTATACAGTCAAATCAGATTCATAAGCATCAGGAATCTTAAGTGGTATTGGGAAGTCTGGACAGCCTCATATGAATAAATGAAATTAGAACACATCCTTATGCTATACATAAAAATAAGCTCAAGATGGCTTATACTTAAATGTAAGACATAACACTATAAAACTCCTAGAAGAGAACTCATACAAAACATTCTCTGACTTACATTGTAGCAATGTTTTTTTTTAGGTCATTCTCCCAAGGCTAAAGAAATAAGAACAAAAATAGACAAATGGGATAAAATCAGATTTAAAAGCATTGCACACCAGAGGACATTATAAACAAAATGAAAAGACTGGGAGAAAATATTTGCAAGTGATGCAATCAACAAGAGATTAATTTCCAAAACATACACAAATCTCATATACCTCAACAACAAAAACAAGCAACATAATCAAAAAATGGATAGAAGACCTAAATAGAAATTTCTCCAAAGGAGACATACAGATACCAATAAACACATGAAACAAATGTTCCATTTTGCTAAGTATTGGAGAAACTCAAATCAAAACTACATTGAGGTATCACCTCACATCATATATCAGGCTTAAAATCTTTTAATCTTTGTCATGGTTTTCATGTTAAATCTAAAACCTTTAATATATTTTGTAAATGGAAAGGAAAGAATTAACCATATACTTATCATACATTCTAACTTAAATGCCCTAAATATAGAAAAGATGATGTAGTTAAATCTAGATGACTATCATTAAAATGTCTGCAAATCATAAATGCTAGAGAGAATGTGCAGAGAAGGGAGCCCTCTTACAGTGTTGGTGGGGATGTAAATTGGCACAGCAACTGGTAAACTGTTATAACTATAAAAACAGTATGAAATTTCCTTAAAAATTAAAAATAGATCCTGTAATCCCATGTGTGGGCATATAACAACAACAACAAAAAAGTAATTTGAAAAGGTACATTCATCACTGTGTTCATTGTAGCACTATTCACAATAATCAAGACATGGAAACAACCTAAATGTCCATCAATATATGAATGGATGAAGATATGGAACATATATATATGTACAATAAAATACTATTCAGCCATAAAAAAGAATAAGATAATGCCATCTGCAGCCATATGGATGGACCAAGAAATTATCATACTAAGTGAAGTAAGTTACATAGAAAAGGACAGATATCCTATGATATCACTTGTATGGGGAATTTAAAATATTAAACAAATGAACTTATCTGAACAGAAACAGACTCGCAGACATAAAAAAAAGAAACATGGTTTCCAAATGGGAAAAGGAGAATGAGTTAGGAGTTTGAGATTAACAGATACAAACTACTATATGTAAAATAGATAAACAACAAGGTCCTATTGTATAGCACAGAAAACTATACTCAATATCTTGTGATAAACCACAATAGAAAAGAATATCTGAATCATTTTGTTGTATACCAGAAACTAACACAACATTATAAATCAACAATATTGCAATTAAAAAGTGAATCAGCAATCTTATCTAATTTCAAATTTTAGTAATAATATTAAGGATATAATTAACTTCAAGAACTAGCTAAAAGAGAAAAGTCTGAGACAACAAATACAACTCCACAGTCCTTTTGACAACATTAAAATGTATTATTTGGCCCATATTTGAAGACAAACTACCTAAATAATGAATGGGGTCATAATTTATATAATGCTTATATAAGCTCATTGCTTATATAACATTTTCCCTTGAGTCATGCCCCATAAATCCTGATTTCATGTTTGTTTGCCATAAACAACCCTGAACATACTTGGTATAGTCTTCTAAAAGTACAGATAATGACTCTCCAAAACTAGTAAATACCATTAATATCTAATACTAGACAACAAGTCTGTCAATAATACATTTATAAGAAGATTTGACTAGATTACCATTTCTATTTTTAGAGCATTTCATGATAAAGTTAAAATGTATGATAAGCATATGGTTAATTCTTCCTTTTACATTGACAAAATATGTTATGGGCTTTGGATTTAACATGAAAACAATGACAAAAGATTTTAAGCCTGATATGTGGACCATATAATAAATATGGAGGATAAGTTAAAGAAGGAGAAGATTATTGACAGAAAGTCCTGTTTCAAGCTTTTGGAATGGTGGGTGTAGTGTGAAATAGGGCATCCCATAGTGGTGTCCAAGAGAAGGATCCAGATGCAAGAACTGTTTATGAGTCAGAGTCAATGGAGTTGGTAACTAATTCGATATAGGAGCAAAATATCTGCAATACTTGAACAAGAGGTATAATAGGGCCATTAGCTGATTTAAGTAAGCATTAGAAAAGAAATGGATCTGGCAGAAAAAAAATAGGGTCAGTTTTAGATATCCCAAGCTTAAAGTGATTGGAAAAGGTAAAAGGGAAGTTTTCAGCAGGCCATTGGATATTTGGGCCAGAAACTCAGGAGGAATCCCTGGCTGGAGAGTAGGGAGTCACGGTATAAACATTTATTGAGGCCATTTCATTGATGAGTTATCTAAAGAGATCAAATAAGAAGAGGGCCAGAAGAAAGCTAACTAGTTTTTAAAGGGCACAAGTTGGGTTAACAGAGATGAAAGTACCACAGTGTGGAATTAGGAAGCCAAGAGTTGGCCTTTGAATAAAGAGAATGTTTGTGTAAAAAGATTGAGTGTCCAAGCCAGTGACAGCTTTCCTTTGATTTAATAATGTGGATTGGATACTGGCATGGAATAAAGCCCAAATATGAGATGGAGACAGTAGGTAAATAGCTTCTTACATCACTGGTTGTCAAGTCAGGAGCAAGATGGGTCTAAGGATAAAAGGAGATATTAGGGTCAAGGCCAATACTTTGTCCACCTGACGTGAAAAGCCAACTAATTAGGAAAGACCCTGATACTGGGAAAGATTGAAGGCAAAAGGAGAAAAGGGTGGCAGAGGATGAGATGGCTAGATAGCATTATCTACTCAATGGATATGAATTTGAGCAAACTCTTGGAAGGTAGTGAAGGACAGGGAAGCCTGGCATGCTGCAGTTCTTGGGGTTGCAAAGAGCCAGACATTTGCTTCTTGGCAGGAAAGTTATGAGAAACTTAGACAGTGTGTTGAAAAACAGAGACCTCACTCTGCCAACAAAGGTCCATATAGTTAAGACTGTGATCTTTCCAGTGGTCATGTATGTTTGTGAGAACTGGACTGTAAAGAAAGTACAGTGCCAAAAAAATTGATGCCTTAGAACTGTGGTGCTGGAGAAGACTCCTGAGAGTCCGTTGGACAGCAAGATCAAACCAGTCAATCTTAAGGGAAATCAACCCTTAATACTGGTTGGAAGGACTGATGCTGAAGTTGAAACTCCAGTATTTTGGTCATCTGATGTAAACAGGTGCTCATTGGAAGAGTCCCTGATGCTGGGAAAGATTGAGAGCAGAAGANAAACCAGTCAATCTTAAGGGAAATCAACCCTTAATACTGGTTGGAAGGACTGATGCTGAAGTTGAAACTCCAGTATTTTGGTCATCTGATGTAAACAGGTGCTCATTGGAAGAGTCCCTGATGCTGGGAAAGATTGAGAGCAGAAGAGGGCATCAGAGGATGAGATGGCAGGATGGCATCACCGATGCAATGGACTTGAACTTGGGCGATTTCCGGGAGATGGCGAGAGACAGGGAAGCCTGTCATGCTGCAGCCCATGGGTCACAAAAAGTCAGACATGACACGGCAACTGAACAACAACAACAGAAGAGCTGGACACAACTTACCGACTGAACAGCAACAAGGGTCAAGGAAGTATTTTTAATTAATAGTGTGAGAGAGTGAATATGATTGAATACTGATGTGGAGCCTTGGGAGAGAGCACTTCAAAGTGGAGATATCTTAGCTCCTCATCTATGCCATATTCATTTGTGAGAATTGTATGTCTTTCTGTGTTTCCCCAGAGGTTTATGCCTACAAGATCTTAAGAAATACTATCTGAAAAGTAATATATTTGAACATTATCTGAAGAAAAGCTGGGTCCAGATTCATTTTTGGTTATGTACAAGGTAAAACTTCCAAGCAGAACTTGAATATAACTGTCAAGTGTGCCTTCACTGTTTAATTGTTCTTTGGTTTTCAATTTTTTTTTCATCTTCTAAATCTGGTGAGTGTGTGTGTTTTGTGTATAAAGTAATCCATTCATTTTAGCTTAATCAAACTAACTAGAAAATAAAGTATGCTATACCACTTATAAAATTCCACAAAGGAATTTTGTTGACTTGCTATTGAAGGTCCATATTGTTCTCTTCCACTTTTGTGAATAGTGGAAAGATGATTTCAAATGAAAAAAGACTAATATAATACATTGATGTGCTCATAATGTTTCTATAATTTAAACATGAAAATCTGGGCATGAGTAAAAATGTTTGTTTTTAGCTTGAAATAATAGGAAAATAATAACTTCCTGTTTTTAAAAGAGATCATATCACTGATTCTCCATCAGTATGATATTTATTTCTTAAAGAAGGTTATACACTTATACTGATTTGCCCCTTGATAATCAATGGCATTCAGTTGAGAGATTGATTATTGAGTTTAGGAATCAACATTTAATCAGGAAAAAGAGGAAAGCAATTTGAATGTGAAGAGAATCACTATTTATCTTTTATAATATTTTTAAAATCAACTGAGCTTTTATTAATAACTCATTGTAGGGCTTACAAGAAACACTCTGAAGTAGGAAGAAACTGCTATTTTACCTTTTAACTGAGAGCTGGTAGTTCAATGTTTTGAGCTCATCTGATCATCAAGGGTTACTTAGTATTTAAGGCAGAATATCCAAGATAATTCTGCCTTTTGGTGAATTTACTGAAAGAAAATAAAATCAGCCTGCTAAAACATAAAACAGTTGTGAGGCAAAATAACATTTCTATTTGATACAATTATACTGGTGTTCATTACTATTATCCATTCTAAACATCCCCAAATGTCATCACATTTATGACTCCATAAATCTGGAAAATGCCTTATAGTGAAATAAGGGTCATCTGTTTTTAAATTAAGATGGTATCATAGCACTGACAGTTGATATGCATGAAGCTGTTAACTCCTACAAATAAAACATTAAACAAAGGGAACATCTTTATCAGGTTTTGAAATACCTATGAATGTCAAGAATTTCAAGGAAGCAAAGAGAAAATTTTTCTTTTATGTGGGAAAATAAATTAAGATGTACTGGGGTTCTTGATCCAGTCCTGACTGCAGATATGGTTGGAAACAGTGGGAAATGCAAAGAATCCAACCACTAAAAAAAAAAANCAGGCTCCTCCACCCATGGGATTTTCCAGGCAAGAGTACTGGAGTGGGGTGCCACTGCCTTCTCCTGTTGGAAGCTAGTGGGCTAAAATAAGAAAGACAATGAAAGGTAATAAAGTGCTGAATCTAACTTTCAGAACATGTATACTCTCAAGCTTAGGGCAAGATCCTCACAGCTCCATATGAAAAGTCATAATCAACAAAAAACAAGAGTTTTACTGCTCTCTATATACATAAAATGTCAGGGATATGAGCAAAACTTTAGCCCCCAGTAGAAGGTGGGTGCATTACAAAGAGTGGGTTATAATAAAAACATTACTGACTACAGAAGAAGGAAAAACACTCTAATCACTGCTTCGTTTTTGCTTTTGTTCATTTCAATAATGGCAGGTTCCAGAGAAGGAAAGAAATAATACAGAGGACCAGCACCGTGGGCCACACTCCTGCACACTTCAGCTGACCATGACTCACACACAAGGGCCTGAAGACCAGGGAGAAGAAACAGCCTCCTGTTCACGATGCTAGCAGCGACTCCACTAGTCACTCTGCAGACACCCAAGTTCTCCAAGCAAGGGTGGAGTCCAAACACTTGAGGCTGAGCAGACACTCGAGAACGACATACTTTCAACAATCATTTTGATTTAGAGACTCACAGGGAACAGCTAGGCCAAATCTCTCTTTGAATTGATGAGAAGAAAAAAAAAAAAAGAACAACCAAAACAGTAATTTGAAAATCTCGGTATATAATTTGTCAGCACCAAATAAGATTTAGAATGTGTATATCCCATGATCCAACAGTTCCAACTCCAGAAATTCATTCTATAGCAATAAGGGCGCAAGTCCATGGAGATCTACATCTTGACATAAGATATACATGGGAGGATTCCTTCTTTATGTTAATATGTACATATGTATATTTTTTGATAGAAGGTAGTTATTTCATTTTTTTTGTTGAAGTATAGTTAATTTACAATATTGTGTTAGTTTCAGGTGTGTNATAAGGGCGCAAGTCCATGGAGATCTACATCTTGACATAAGATATACATGGGAGGATTCCTTCTTTATGTTAATATGTACATATGTATATTTTTTGATAGAAGGTAGTTATTTCATTTTTTTTGTTGAAGTATAGTTAATTTACAATATTGTGTTAGTTTCAGGTGTGTATTGTATACACATACCACGACTTTTTGCACTCCTCCACTGATAGACATTTAGGTTCCTTCCATATCTTGACTATTGTAAATAGTGTGGCTATGAAATTGGAGTGCATGTAGCTTTTCAAATTAGAATTTTGTCTAGATATATGGCCAGGATTAAGATTATAGGACAATATGGTAGCTCTCTTTTTAGTTTTGTAAGGAATCTATACTGTTCTCCATAATAGCGTTCCAACTTACATTCCCATGAAGGATTCTTTCTAATGGAAAAAGTCATAAACATACTGAATGCTCACCAAAAGGGGAATAATTAAGTTTGGAACATTATGTAATGAGATTCAGAAAAATGAATGATACAGTGGGCTATATAATGTCCATGATACATTATTGTGTGAAAAGAAGTACAACCCATATGAATAATATGATCCATAGGCATGCGGATGCAGCAAAGAAAACAGTCTACGAAGACACACCCTGATGCATTAACAGTAGTTACCTCTGGGAATTAGAATACATATGTGTGAAGGAAAAGAGGATATATGCTTTATTAAACTGGTAGGGTTATTGGGATTTTCAGTGTCTAATTCCAGTATCAGCTGTGATTTTTCATTAAACACTCTAGAAAGTTAGCAGAGAGATCACTTTGTTGACAAAGGTCTGTATAGTCAAAGCCATGGTTTTTCCAGTAGTCATGTATGGATGTGAGAGTTGGACCATAAAGAAAGCTGAGTGCTGAAGAATTGATGCTTTTGAACTGTGGTGTTGGAGAAGACTTTTGAGAGTCCCTTGCACTGAAAGGAGATCAAACCAGTCAATCCTAAAGGAAATCAGTCCTGAAGATTCATTGGAAGGACTGAGGCTGAAGCTCCAATACTTTGGCCACCTGATGTGAAGAGCAGACTCACTGGAAAAGACCCTGATGCTGGGAAAAACTGAGGGCAAGAGGAGAAAGGGGCAACAGAGGATAAGATGGTTGGATGGCATCACTGACTCAGTAGACATGAGTTTTAGCAAACTCAGGGAGATAGAGATGGACAGAGAAGCCTCGCATGCCACAGTTTATGGGGTCGCAAAGAATGAGACATGACTTAGAGACTGAACATCAACAACAATGAAGCTTTATCTTTCCTTACTGATACTCCTTATTTATTCAATGTCTAACCTAACCAAAAACAACAACAACAACAACAACAACAAACTCCCCAAACTCTCCCTCTGCTACTTTGGTGTTTTCACACACCTGCAATTCATGACTAGAACTAGCTCATTTCTTTTAAAGAGGTGATAAAGGAAAAGGTTATATAATTTTAGATCAAAGATTTTGGGTTATGAAAGTATGGGGGAAACGTTGAATTTTGTTGACTAAGCCAAGAGCTGAGACATTAATAGAATTCCTAGCCCTCCAAGTTACTTGGGAATGAAATAGTCAATCTTCACTGCAGGGGTTGATGAAATGAGACTCTGCAAGAAAAGAGTTTAGCACTGTATCTGGTTCATGGCGGTGAGGGTGAGGGTAAGGAGGGAATCCGTAACTATTAGCCATCATCACTGTTGGATATATCAATACATATCACACACATCTATAACTGAGCGATTTAGATGCCCTAATAACATAAAGGCATTAATAAAGACTGTTTTATTAGCCTTGATATCCCAGACATCTAGTCAAGGCGCTCAACAAATATTTATTGAGTCAAGCAACTGACACAATAAAATGATAACAGTGCCTACCTCATGAGGTTCTTTTCAGGATTAAATGAGTCAATGCTAATCAACCTCTTACAACAGTGCCGCGTATGTATTGAGTTGGCCAAAAAGTTTGTTTGGGTTTCCATAAGATTCAGTTCCATGCTTTTTGAGGTCCTCAGCTCCTTTATGAGAATACAAAGCCCACCATCCTCTTAAGACTTTTGGTTTGAGGATCCATTTGGCAGCAAAACCAAACTACTTAGAAGGTCTAGAGGTTCAGACAGTAAAGCGTCTTCCTGCAGTGCAGGAGACCCAGGTTCAATCTCTGGGTTTGGAAGATCCCCTGGAGAAGGAAATGGCAACCCACTGCAGTACTCTTGCCTGTAAAATTGCATGGACTGAGGAAGCTGGTAGGCTACAGTCTATGGTATCGCAAAGAGTCGGACACGACTAAGCGACTTCACTTTCACTATGTAACCCACCTAGAGTGAATATTGAGAAACCTATATGCAGGTCAGGAAGCAACAATTAGAACTGGACATGGAGCAACAGACTAGTTCTAAATAGGAAAAGGAGTACATCAAGGCTGTATATGGTCACCCTGCTTATTTAACTTCTATGCAGAGTAGACCATGAGAAACGCTGGGCTGGAAGAAGCACAAGCTGGAATCAAGATCGCCGGGAGAAATATCAATAACCTCAGATATGCAGATGACACCACCCTTATGGCAAAAAGTGAAGAGGAACTAAAAAGCCTCTTGATGAAAGTAAAAGTGGAGAGTGAAAAAGTTGGCTTAAAGCTCAACATTCAGAAAAAAAAGATCATGGCATCTG
>SJYV01048684.1:0-11509 GCA_006410875.1 Neotragus pygmaeus | reverse complement strand
AAAAAAAAAAAAAGGAACTACAGGTATTCCCTATTTTTTTGTTGTTGTGAAACACGGAAAGCCCTGAGGTCTCCAGGCCTGCACAGCATCAACTGATCTCTAGTAATAGGAATAGGAACAGTGTGGTCACCTCTTTATCCCTTGCAACACCCCTATCCACAGTGTTGCAATTTTACTCTTGCAGTGACAAATTATAAACATTTCTTTGGAAGCACAATTTACCATATTATTCCCCGAGTCCACTTGGCCGGTAAAAGAGGCAATTCCTAAAAGCTTATTCCACGGCAGCATCACATCCTTGCCACCACAGTCGTTACCTTTTTCAAATCACAGGTGACACATTGAGCTTGAAGAATAGCCACCTCTGACAGCCTCCTGCCAAAGTGAAACTTCCCTGAATGATGCATACACCTGTCAGAATGTCAGGGCCTATGCCCTCTGACTTCAGGGTGTTTCTGCATTTGTCTTTCAAATTTGAAACTCTGTCTTTTGGCATCCAGATTTGCTCCAGTTTTATGAAAGCAGGTCCAGAGCCAGGTGAAGGAAGTGTGTTTCTCATCCTAGTTGGGGGGCTCATGGTCCAGAAGAGTGCTTTAGCGCACTCTCCCAGTAGGTAAGGATGGACTGTTAGTGCAGACGGCAGAGTTAAGCTGGAATGTCCTGCAGAGACTCACCATCACAAAGGGTAATACTACTTTATCGATCCCTTCCACACTGTCTCCCACCGTTGTGTTAAGCCTGTGGCAAGTACAACCTTTACAAAACGAGATCTGGAGATATGACTTACTTTCTAACTTGAACGCGGACTTTAAAAAAAGTGGATAAAAGCCTGTTTTGTAGGAATGGCGTGATGTTGGCATTTCAGAGCGTATATGATAAAAATAAAATCAAAGTCAAGTATCTCAACAGAGGGAAAAAGTCACATTGAGACTTGCGTATAAAATGTGGCTGCAGTCTTCCGCTGAAAACAGAAATAACTTAATTTGGCCACGTTGTATTGAATAATCCAATTCTTTTCTTGTTATTTTGAGAGGCAACGTTGTTAGCATATATTTGTAGAGATTAGATCCTCGTTTTTCGTCTCAGACTTTATGAACAGGGAGCATTATTTATGTCAACGAGGTTAGGCAAGGTCCTGTAGACACACAGATTGATTGTCCAGAAATATTGATGATTTATAAGCCCTTATACTTTGTGATACTTTTCCTCTTTATAAGGCATTCCACTATTAAGGAGTTAAAAAGAATAAAAAAAGCATTTGCTGAGAGCTGCATGAGAACATGTTTTTAATTGGCATTGTCACCCTTCTAAGGATAATGGGAAAAAGCTTATACTTCACTGCCTGCATGATTTTTGATTTTACCTTTGTTTGTTACAATGCAGAATTAGGGGGGAAANGAAGAACTGACTCACTGCAAAAGACCCTGATGCTTGGAAAGATTGAAGGCAGGAGGAGAAGGGGACACCAGAGGATGAGATAGTTGGATGGCATCATTGACTCGATGGACATGAGTTTGAGCAAGCTCCAGGAATTGGTGATGGACAGGGAAGCCTGGCATGCTGCAGTCCATGGGGTCGCAAAGAGTCAGACACCACTGAGCAACTGACCTGACTAAAGACTAACGAGTGAGGCACTCGCTGCCCTCTTCTGCTGTCTATGTCAGAAGCTCTCCCTATGCCTTTCCCACTGTCATAAAACTTTTACCACAGGAAGTTCCGAGTGCCTAAGGCCTCGTCTGTGGTCCTGATGCTAAATCATCTTCTTTGGAGATAACGAATAGGACATACTATTCACCTGAGCTATCACTGCTCTTGAAAAAAAACAAACAGGCAATGAGAGATTTGAGTTGGCTACTAGTTGGTGCTATTAAAGAATTGTAATTAAATGTTTATATGTCATTAGAGTATTGTGATTATATGTATATTTTTAAAGAGTCTTTGCTTTTAAAGATTTTAATTTAAAAAATCTACAAAGATGATGATAAGATGATGAGTATTTTCTTAGAATAAACTGGAAACAGAAGTGGGTAGGGTATAGGTAAAACAAGACTGGCCATGAGATATTTGTTGAGGTTGGGCGAAGGGTCCATCACATTGTTTTCTATACTTTTATACTTGTTTGAAACTTTTGATAAGAAAATTTTGTTTCATTCTCTTTAAAGGAGGGTGTACTAAACTATACCCTCAAAAAAAGATGATGTCAAAGGAAGACTGAGAACTGAATACCGGCATTGGCAAATTGGAGGTCACTGGAGACACTAAGAGGGTTTTCAGTGGCATGCTGGTTATCACGGTGTTACTGCAACGAGTTCACGCACAGGAGACAACCCACTAGAGATGATTCTAAGGAGAAAGAAAAAATGCGAGACGGTGCGAGTTTCCTGGCATTAAAGGTTTTTTCTTATTAATCAGTGGAGAGAAAGAGCTTATTTCTCTAGAGTAGGAATAATAAGATAAAAGAGGGAACCACGTAGGAGGGTCGAGCAACGTAAGCAGAAGCAAAAGGCCCTGAGTGCGTGGGAGGAGCTGAGATTGAGCCCCAGAGTGGAGACACGGGGCCTGGTTAAAGGCAAGGAACAGCTCACCTGCTCTCGTAGCCTGAAGGCACAGCAGAGAGAATCAGGGTGATGATCTGCTGATAGAAGAACAAGGATGTTCTCTTACAATTGCTCCTGTTTTCATAGTAGAATATAAAGGACAGCCATAAGCTAGGAGTCAGGAAGGGGGAGGGGATGGTGAGAGGTCTGAAGCAGAAGCTGCGCAATCATCATCCTGGGACGCTTACTGCAAGAATGTGGTAGGGATATCAAGTAGCACTAAAAGCTCATTTGAAATTTGTGATCCTAAATTTAAAGCAAAATTGATCATATTTTATACTGCATCTTTAACCATGCTCAGCTGCTCTGATGGAGGAGGGCTGGACAAGTCCAAGATTGGATTTTAACCAGGGTTGGGATTTTTGTCTTAAAAGTATGATGGAGGGAGAAAGAGAAAGGAGCTGAGAAGCGCAACAGTGTTACAGTGATAATCAGTGAATGATAATGAATTATAATGATGATTACAGAAAACAGGTGGGATAATATAGGAAGTAAGGACCTAAAAGGGGAATGTTTAGGCTTGCAATAAGGTTTAAAGAATTGTTACAAAGGAAAAAAAAAAAGAGAATATGGTATAAAGACAGAAGACAAAAGTCTAAGAATAGGCCGCTTATAATTAGAATTTGAAGGTGGTACAGTTATTAGAATTTGAAGGTGGCAAGCAAGAGTGAAAAAAAAATGATCTTTGAAAGAAGCAAGAGATTGTATTGGACTGATTTTTGATGTAGAAATCACCAAGAATGATGAAAAGAGTTGAAGGAAAGCCATTAAGTGAGTCAGATCCTAAATCTTCAATGGAAAAGGAGGAAGATCAGACTTCCAAAGACTGCAAAAGAGCAAGGGGCAGACTTTAGTGATATATATTTCAAAGCAGCTGCAGTTTCTAGGAAAGAAGAGTGACCTAGAAGGGGTAAGGATGAACAAGAAGAATACCTAAGCCTCCCCTTGGCTCTGTGGTATGTGAGGTCTGGAAGACAAAAAAGCCGTAACATAGAAGGTCTGCAAAGGAATCAGCTTCATCAGGGGAGGGCCAGGTGTCAGCAAGAATGCCAAAAGAGCAGGATGATTCAAATCACAGCCTAAAGCTTACCACATAAAACAAAGATTATTTCCCTGCTTCTGCCACAAAAGCACTATTGTTACACTTACTTCTAAAGAGATGGTTTTATTTAGCCACACTCACTTCTATTGAGACAGTTCCTACACAGTTGGTATACTCACTTCTAGTGAGACAGTTTCATTTAGCTACTTCAAAAGATAACATAAAATGTTCAGTCTTTACTTACCTTCCTGTTGTAACTGAGCCAAGAAAAGTGCAAGGTATGTGTCTGATATTAATTCTGGACCCGTCAAAAGAGAATTCAAGTTGAACCACTGGAAAACAAATTGTCAATATTTAAGTTAGTGCACATTGTAAGTAATAAGTTTCACATGCTATGAATTGATATACCTCCATCTAAACTTAGTAAGACTGTTTAAACACTGAAAACATGTCGAATTAAGATTTTTAAAAAGTAATTAAATTATACAATTGAAAAAAACTGAAATAAAATGTTGTAATTTTATCACTATTAAATGTTTTAAAAATTTGCTTTAAGCCATAAACTTTAAATCCCCCCTTCAAAAAAGAAAAGAAACTGATAGTATTTTAAAGCATCCTTATTGTAGCCATAATTAAATCTTTTTCAACGAAACAGTCCAACAAAACCCTAATCATATTATACTGACGTGGAAGAAAAATGACAACTACCAAGTTTTCCTACTGCCGATAATTTTGGTCAAAATATTTTAATTGTGAGAAAGCTAGACATTCCAGGAAGACAATTTTTAATCTCAAACTCATTTTTAAAAGATCACTAAACCACTACTGCATGTAATTAACATTGTTTGTTCACTATTTCATGGGCATCCTAATTTAACCCACAAGATACAGTAGTTTCAGAAGTTATTGTCAGCATCATCACCAAATGCTTTTTGTGAATTTTAACAGAGATGGTAATATTTTTCTCATTTTTTTCTTTATACAAGGGCCTCAGATAAGAGTCTATAGTGAAAAATACGATTTTAATAAAAAATATAAATTATAACCAAAGATGATAAGCCATAATTTGACATTTCCAGCACTGCCATTCCCTTCTCCAGGGGATCTTCCCAACCCAGGGCCTGAATCCAGGTCTCTTGCATGGCAGGTAGATTCTTTACCATCTGAGATACTAGGGAAGTTTGTCTAAGATAATGAGTTTGTGTAAGATAATGTGAAATCTGTAAATTCAATTTTGAAGAATTAAAATTTACAAAATTTCTCAAAATAATAATGTAAGTTTACATACGAATCAATACAAAGGAATTCCAGACTCTAAGACTTCAGATCTTGAAAGTGAAGAATAGCTGATCATATTTTTAAATATTTAAATAAAACTCCTAGGTTAAACACACTTGGGAGAGTCCTGCCTTGGTTTTTCCCAGCGTTGATTCCTACCTGCGTGGGTCTCTCCTGCACCAAACCACACTTATTTACTTGCTCTTTGCCACCCAAGAGGGACCATTTAAGATGAAGCTGCTTCTAAGCAGCAAACTTAAAATAGTAGGGCTTTTGTTTTAGAATTATCTTGTATTGATTTAACTCAATGTACTCTTTCCTGATTTCCTTTTCTGTTTCATATTAGCTTATTAAAAAAAAAAGATTTATTTAAGTGTACTTGAAATGTAGTAGACTGTACATGTATTAAATGTGCAATTTGAAGTTTTAACATATGTATATACCCATGAAACTATCACCATCACCAAGAGAGTGAACATTTGTCACTGCCAAGTTTCCTGTGCCCCTTGTAATCCTCATCCATTGCTCCTTGCCTCCCTCATCCAGGCAATCACTGTCATTAAGATTAATTTACATTTTCTATGCTTTTATATAAATGGAACACTATAGTGAGCCCCTGGTGGCTCAAACGTTAAAGAGTCTGCCTGCAGTACGGGAAACCCAGTTTCGATCCCTGTGTTGGGAGATCCCCTGGAGAAGGAAATGGCAACCCACTCCAGTATTCTTGCCTGGAGAATCTCATGGACGGAGGAGCCTGGCAGGCCACAGTCCATGGGGTCGCAAAGAGTCAGACACAACTGAGCAACTTCACTTTCTTCTTTTCTTTCCTATGGAATATAGTATTTTGTGTCTAGTTTCTTTCACTCAGCATAATTAATTTGAGGTTCATCCACATTGTTGCATGTATCAATAATTCATTCTTTTTCATTAATCTGTTTTCAGTAACCCTCTTTCAAAGAGTCAAAATTCTGAGAAAAAGGACAATTAAAAGTTGTCAAAAACGGTATTGGGTATACAAAGATCACTGGTAATTATTTTTAAAAATAACACTTTTGGTACTTTTCTTGATCTTATAAAAGCCTTGCTCGATGCTCAAGACAAATTCCTTTTTTTTTTTTTAATAGAAATGATTTAATGGACTTCCCTGGTGGCTCAGATGGTAAAGCGTCTGTCTACAAGGCAGGAGACCCGGGTTCAATCCCTGGGCTGGGAAGATCCCCTGGAGAAGGATTTATGTAGACACATGTATTACATGGCATTTTGGAATGTGAATAACCTTGTTAAGCTAAAGCAAACATGGCTGAAAATGTTTATTCATACCGGACACTGTTTCAGGCTTCATGACACTGCTATGCTTAACACACACCTATGAAAAATAGAAGTTAGCTGACAGAGCATCTTGCTCACATAAAAACTTACTTAGTTTAAATATGGCTGTCTTATCTTAAATAGAGAATTTCACTCATGTCCTATCTATCTAGATTGTAACCAGGCCACAAATACACATTACTGGTGTGTTTCTTCATCTTTAAGGCACCAATTCCTTACATTAGTTGCAAATGAGGTACAGAATGAGAAAAAAGACAGGCAAGGAGGAGAAGCGTTACCTGTTTTCCTAATTTTCTAACTGTAAACCAGTGTTCTTTATAGTTGCATATAAATGATCTTTCATTTCTAGAAATAGGAAGAAGCACATATCCAATATTAAGTTGAAATATTAGAATCATATTCATTTAGTTTGTCAATTAGAAAATACTATACAAAACCTATGATGACTTAGGATTTTATTTATAGGTCTAAGAATCACTGATTTTTTAAAAATTACAAAACAGCATAAATCTCTATGGAGACCGGTGATGCCATACAAAAACAACAGCACCACACCCCATTCAAGGATCAGCTCTGCGCTGCCACACATGGAGGGTCAGGGAGGCTCAGGGGACAGATGTCCACAGACAGCCCCGAAAGGCAAACCAGGAAGACCTGAGGCGATAAAATGCGGAATATCACAACAAAAGCAGGCCAGACTTATTTTTCCCCTTTAAGAAAGTATAAATTTAAAAATCAAATATAGGAAAAGCAAAATTATCTTACATGGGATCAATCCTGAGCCTCTGGTACTCTGGACTGTTAAACAGGATTAGTTCTAAACCCCATACTTTCAAGGCATTGCTTATAACCTGTTAAAAAAAATTTTTTTTTTTTAATTCCAAATAAGTAGTGTTAAGCCACGTTAGTTGTAGAAACAATTTTAGTTCATAGATAAATTTCCCCAATAGGCTATGGGTTTTACAGTGCATGTGCGTGTATGTGCACGTGGATATATTACTATATGCACCAAATATCCATAAATAACAATAGAGACATAACATTTAAAAGAGTACCTTTTACACTAAGTTTCTGGAATTGTATGAGAACCATACAATTCCTAGATAGAACTGCCTCCAAAATCTAGATGTATATTCTATCCAGTAAGTGCTACTCTTGAAACAAGTCCATTGCATTCATTTGGCTGCTATGAGTCCTGCTTTAGAAAACTGACAGTCACCTTACTATACGGAATAATGATAATTTTATGTCTATCAAAATGAATTATTTCTGAGGATTTAAACTCAAAGTTTTCATCAATTCTAAACTTCTTTTATCATGGGTTTGTGATTTGTAGGAAATCAAAAGATAAACCGGATTATTTCAAACTAAGAAAAAAAAAGGAAAAAATTTGAAAATTCACCACCTACCCTCCAAGGTACCCAACAAAGCAGCACGTGAGCCAGGCATAAGTACAGACAAACAGTGAATAATCTGCACGGGGCAAGTGTGGACTGGTGCCCGCCCAGAGCAGCGCCGCACAAACAGGAAACGGCGCGCGCTGAGCCCATTCAGGCCCCTGCTCTGGGCCCGGCAGCAGCTGTTACCTGTAACCACCCACAGTGAAGCCATGGCTGCAAATGCTGGTGACCAAGGAGTCCAGGAGGACTGAACAGGGGAACACATACAGAGATATCTGCAGGTCCCCCAAGAGAGCTTCTGAAGAACTCTGGATCCACCTCACAGGTGTTAGGAATGGAATGAGAGAGCCACAGATGAAAGAATCAGTCTCATGAGTATCATATATATATTCACCCACAGAATTCAAGGGGAGCGATCAGTTCACAAAAAGGGAAAAGATGAAAGCCGTAGACCATAATGAATAAATCCAATCCTGGTAGGCTGATTTAAATGCAAGGTTAGCAAAGGGTTCCCCTCTTTCCATGGGATTTCCCAGGCAAGAATACTGGAGTGGGTTGTCATTTCCTCCTCCAGGAGATATTCCTGACCCAGGGAGCAAAACTGTGTCTCCTTCATTGGCAGGCAGATTCTCTACTGCTGATCCATGAGGCAAGCCTTTGAAACACTGTTACTTACTGGAATTACACTTATTAGCACACAGATCCAAACTGACAACCTCCTTTGAAAAAGGCCTTCTCTAAAATGAAGAATCTACTGTCCTAATTTTCATGTTTATCTATATAGAAAACTAGTATTCTAAAGAATAATCTTATACTCTTATACTCAACCTACTGGAGGAACTTCTGAAGGTCACATCAGTACGGTGACTTTGAAAGGCTGTGAAAAGCATATCCTGAGTTTACTGCCTGGGATATAAACAACACTTAGCACATGCTTGTGACTACTTACTTGAATAGAGAAAAAGCCACTGTCATCCATATTTCCAGAAGGCTGCTGTTGAATTTGGAGAGGTGGTTGGGGTGGAGATTGAGGGTGGGGAGAGAAGGGTAAAGTGTCATTAGTGTGTGGATTTAAAATAACATCTTGTGCATTCCCATCTACAAAGCCGAGAGCTGGGTTATAATTAACAAGTCAGATCCCCATTGGAAGAGCAGCTCATCCCTTTCTAAACAGTACTCACATTTTTTAAGAAGCGTGATTTAGTGAGTTTAAAATCGGTACCTGCAAAAATGTGCGATAGTCTTCACTAGTAACTCCTCCTTCTGCCATTCTCATCCTCTCTTCCTCATCTAGCTGATGTGCAATTGAAGATAATTCCACAGGGCTGAAGTATTCTCCTTGTAGTAGGTTATTCAAGCAATGTTGAGCACAAAGTGAGCCTTCTTGCTAACATTTCCAAAAGAAAAAATTCAAATGTGATTTGTAAAACAGATTTGTACAGTATCTTCTCCAAAGAGATATGTAATCATTAACTTCTTAACACAGGCAAACCAAACATTTTTAGCTTTAGAAAGCATGAATAACCCAGGTATGGGCATTTTCATTTGTTAACATTTGTTTTATAATTCTACCAGTAATGAAACTATAATTTATATGATCAGTTATATGGTCAAAACTTAATGATTTATATTAAACAAACATCATCTATATAAAATCTCATATTTTACTAAAAATTACAATAAACATTTAGCCTCCCTCATTTTCAAGCTAAAATAAATTCATTTTTGGAGATTCCATGGTAAATTACTAATGCTGAAGAGAACATTTAATCCCTAGAACATTTGTTCTTTCAACAAGATTTAAATGGTCGTTCATGAGATGTTTATGTACTCCATTTAATGGGTACATTTAAATGTTTGTTCATGGAATTTCAAATCCATGAACATATGAATCTCAAGAACTGACATAGTAAGACAAATTTTGTTCCTTGTTTATGGAGACTTGTAGCTACAAAAATGAGGTTCTCTTAAAGAAAGATAAGGCACACGCTGTGGTGCAAGGAGCAAAATTGTCCAGAAAATCATGCTTGGAGCTCACTTCTAGACAAGGCAGCAAGGAGACCGCATTCAAGCTCGGGTCTCCAAGGGATCGCTGGCTTCCTGTTCTGGGGGTGGGAAGAACATAACTTTCTATAAGCCATGGTGTCTTCGGGCACTGGGCAACTGGCTTTCTCATGCTGCTGGCACCCAAACCTAAACCCAGGCTACCTTCAGCTAAGTAGCCTGAGTATCACCCGTCTCCCCTCAACAATGCTGCTGTTTCCCTACAAGGGAGACTCACGGGTGGATGAGGTCCCTCCCTGCGCACCCAGCACCAGGCTGACTCCAAGGGATGATGACAGTTGGGAGAATACCTTCTCCTGCTAATAACCCTGATGCTCTAAGTTACCCATTTCCCTAGAAAAGTCTATTCTTTAACCCAGCCTGTCTGACATCCTGCAATTTGCTCTGAGCTATGTCACACAACAGATCTGACCCTAAAGCCCAACAACACCATGCAAGACACATCTTTTTCCTGATTTAATTTTCTGGGAACAAAATTCAGGAATGCAGCATCGAGACAGTCTGGGTGTGAGCTAGGGGGGTGAGACAAGTTTATTTTCTTATTTTGGTGCTGAATACACAGTTTGAACTTAACAAAGGCACCACCTACCCCTGAAATCATGGCTACAATGGCGAGAAGAGGATTTGACTGCACCTCTTTTTCCTTCGACTGTATTTCTACTACCAGAAAGGACCTCCCACCAAATAATATGTGAGTTGGAGGGAAAGACCCTGATGCTAGGAAAGATTGAAGGTGGGAGGAGAAGGGGATGACAGAGGATGAGATGGCTGGATGGCATCACCGACTCATGGACATGAGTATGACTACACTTCAGGAGTTGGTGATGGACAGGGAGGCCTGGTGTGCTGCAGTCCATGGGGTCGCAAAGAGTCAGACATGACTGAGAGACTGAACTGAACTTTACAGATGTCCTACTTATACTCTATTCAAAAATGGGCAAGACAAGCAAGTACTCACAAGAGGATAGCCAATGGATTAAAAAACACAAAAGGGGGCTCACCTTCATTTAACTATGAGAGGAATGCATATTAACGTTAACAGTATGTTATTACTACACACTCCAGAACGACTAAAATGTGGGTGGATTAAAGACATCAAAACTGTTCCATACTACTGACGAAAGTGTAAATTAGTATAACCACTTTGGAAAACTATCTGGAGTATCTACTACAGCTTAACATATACCAACCCTGCTGCTGCTGCTGCTGCTAAGTCGCTTCAGTTGTGTCTGACTCTGTAACCTAGTAATCCCACCATTAGGTACATAGCATAAGCAACAGAAATGCATACAGATGTACATCAAAAGACACATATAACAATGTTCATAGATGCATAATTTGTACTGGCCCCCAAACTGGAAACTACTCAAATGCTCCTCACAATCCAATGGCTAAAATGTGTGATATTCACCATGAAATACTATATAACGTACTATGTAACAATGAGTTGCTCAGTTGCCACCGGATTCTTGGTAACTCCATGGATTGTAGCCTCCCAGGTTTCTCAGTCTGTGGAATTTTCCGTGCAAGAATACTGGAGTGGGTTGCCATTTCCTACACCAGGGGATCTTCCTGACCCACGGATCGAGCCTGGGTCTACCTGCATTGCAGGCAGATTTTTTACCATCTGAGCCATCAAGGAAGCCCTATTATATTGGCCACCAAACTGGAAACTACTCAAAGGCTCCTCCCAGGAGTATGGCTAAATTGTGTTACATTCACAAAGAAATACTATGGTTTTTCCTGTGGTCATGTATAGATGTGAGAGTTGGACTGTGAAGAAGGCTGAGTGCCAAAGA
>SJYV01048682.1:0-10465 GCA_006410875.1 Neotragus pygmaeus | reverse complement strand
CTTGAGAGTCCCTTGGACTGCAAGGAGATCCAGCCAGTCCATTTTAAAGGAGATCAGTCCTGGGTGTTCTTTGGAGGGAATGATGCTAAAGCTGAAACTCCAGTACATTGGCCACCTCACATGAAGATTTGAATTACTGGAAAAGACACTGATGCTGGGAGGGATTGGGAGCAGGAGGAGAAGGGGACAACAGAGGATGAGATGGCTGGATGGCATCACTGACTCGATGGATGTGGGTTTGAATGAACTCCTGGAGCTGGTGATGGACAGGGAGGCCTGGTGTGCTGCAATTCATGGGGTCACAAAGAGTCGGACACTACTGAGCAACTGAACTGAACTGAATTTATGTGCTCTCCACAGTCTGAATCCTTCAGAGATGTTCACAGAGTTACACAGTGAAGAGAAGAGGGAAGAAGGAGACAGAGGTTGCCAGGGTGACAAAGGGGGGAATCAAAAGGAGACAGATCCAGCCAGTAATCAGTTCCCTAAGTGTTCTCCACAGTCTGGAACACACAAAGAGATTAACAGAGTTGTGTAGAGAAGAGAAGGGGGAGGGGGGAGATAGAGGCAACCTGGTGGAGAAAAAGGAGATCCAAATTGGGAGACAGCAATCAGGCCAGTGATCTCTCTCCCAAGTAAAAGTGGTTACTGAAGATTGGGTTCTTAAAGGTACACGATTGATACCAAATACCAAAAAGCAAAAATTGAACATCTAGAGTAGAAGTTGGATTCTCAAAAATACAATATTTAAGGAAAAAAACAAATCGCAAAAATTATTATAATATATATATATATATATGTGAAGTTTGTTTTAAGAAATAGGGTCTTTTTTTTTTTTCAAAGTAATAGTAGGTTATAAAATTGAAAATTAAAGTAGTAGAGGACTCAAAAATTAAAAAATAATAATAAATTTAAATAATGAAAATAATAAAAAAATATATCTAGGACTTTCTCTGGTGGTGTTGTGAACAGTGTGGGGTCAGTTCGCTTTCAGATAGTTACTTCAGCTTATACTTCTTAGGATCTATAGTCTCCTCCCTAGGTAGTCGTTGCTAACTGTGGGATTTTAATATATTGCACCTGTCACTTCCAGGGTCATTCCCTCTGTTTTAGCTTCTTCTGTTTACTGGTCTCTTCAATGTCTAATTTCCACCCTGACCCAAGGGGGTGGTGGTGGACAATTTTTTAGGCTCACTTGTTCAATCGTGCTGTGAGGAGGGAGGAATGCTGCAAACAAATATCACTGGCGTGTGTGGGTGGTGCTCCCAGTGTCTTGGGCACACTGGGTTTGCCCCCGGTCACGGCGTGTGTGCTTTCCCAGTCTACACTGCTCAGGTTCTAGGTTGCTCTGCCAGGATCTGTCTGAGGTGGGCCCTGGGTTGCATGAACTTCCCAGCTCTAAGCCACTCAGGTTCAGGTACTTGGGTACTCCTCAAAGGCGCAGACTCGGTTGGGCCTGCGTTTTGTGCCTTTCCCAGGTAAGAGCCGCTCAGATGACCAGTTGTTTGGAGAGAATGTTCGCTGCAACTTATTGCCTCTCCTGTACTTCCTGCTCATTTTTCTGGGTGTGCAACTGATGCAGCTTCTCAGGCGGATGTTGACCATCCAGAATCCCAAGAAGTCTAGGTTAGCAATGAAGCCTGCTTGCAATTTGGTAGATGATGCCTCTCTGGAGCCATGGTTGCCCCCTTCCAGCTCTGGCTGCCCTCGCCTCCTGTCTCTGGCAGGGAATGGGCAGTCTACAGCTGGCTAGCTCTGCTCATTCCTTTGTTCTGTGAGCAGGCCTGGTGGTGTTAGTTTAGGGCTTTTCGCTGGGGTAGCAATCCCAGGGTCTGGTTTGCTATCTCAAGTTAGTTCCCTCAGATTTCCCTCGGGGCATTCAGGCCCGATCCTTACTTTAAGCAATGCAGCCGGTGCCTCCCTGCCCAGTCCCCGCTTGCTAGTCGCGGATTCAGGTGTCTGTGCTGCTTCTCCACTGGGAGTTACCACTAGGCCTGTAATCTGTGGGTTTAAATCATTTATTTATTTTTCCAACCAGTTATGTTGCCCTCTAAGGTTCCAAGGCTCACCACAAACTTGCTAGTGAGAGTGTTTCCTGCTGTTTGGAAACTTCTGTCTTTTCTAAGACTCCCTTCTGGGGATGGATCACCGTCCCTACTTCTTTTGCCTCTCTTTTTATCTTTTACATTTTTTCCTACCTCCTTTCAAAGACAATGGGCTGCTTTTCTGGGTGCCTGATGTCCTCTGCCTGCATTCAGAAGTTGTTTTGTGGCATTTACTCAGCGTTTAAATGTTCTTTTGATGGATTTGTTGGAGAGAAAGTGGTTTCCCTGTCCTATTCCTCCACCATCTTAGGACTGTCCCTGAAATTACTCATAATTCCCCTGAGATCAATAGGGCCCTGAAGACAATATTGCCTTCCTAGTGGGCAATAGTAAACCTGGTCTAAAAGCTGGTTTCATCTCAGCTTAGAAAACTTTACAGCAAGCCTTCAAAAAATGCAATTGTTTCCAAGAAATTAACAGTGTTTGCAAAGAGTGAAAGGGATAATTTATAAAAATTAAAAAAAATATCCAGCATTCAAAGGTAAAGTGACCACATCCACAATCCAATTTAAAATTTCCATATATAGGCTCCAGTTTCATCCATCTCATTAGAACTGATTCAAATTTATTCTTTTTAATGGCAGAGTAAACACCAATACAGTATACTGACACATATATATGGAATTTAGAAAGATAATGATGACCCTGTATGTGAGACAACAAAAGAGACACAGACATAGAGAACGGAGTTTTGGCCTCTGAGGGAGTAGGAGAGGGCGGGATGATTTGGGAGAATGGCATTGAAGCATATATACTATTATGTAAGAAACGAGGTGCCAGTCTATGTTCGATGCAGGATGCAGGATGCTTGGGGCTGGTGTATGGGGATGATCCAGGGAGACGTTGTAGGGTGGGCGGTGGGAGGGGGATTCAGGATTGGGAGCTTGTGTACACCTGTGGTGGATTCATGTCGATGTATGGAAAAGCCAATAGAGTATTGTAAAGTAAAATTTAAAAAAAATAAATTAATTAAAAAAATAAATAAAATTTCCATATAAATTGTGAAAGTATTTGTCCTAGTTTTATCTCAATATTGTAAGGTAATTATCCTCTGATTAAGATAAATAATAAATTTAAAAATAAAAAAAATCCAGATGTGTAAAGAGGAAAGAAAATATCCATAATGAGGGAAAAATCAATTGATAAAAACAAGTTAAATATTTGCTACATAATTAGCAGAGAATGACATTATAATGTTTACTATATCAATAATGATTATATTCACGAAGCTGAAGATTATTGAGTATGTTAAATACAGACACATAAAATAGAAATGCAAAGACTGTGGAAAAAATTAATTGTGCATCAGAGAGATTTGAAGTAAGTTTAAGAGTGCTAAAATATATGTAAATGGAATCACACAGGAAGTGATTGGGAGGGGAATAGAGCAAAGAACATCATAATTACTGGCTGAAAAATTCCCAAGGATAATGAAAGCTTTAAACCTATTAATACAGAAGCTCAATTAATTCAAGGACAAGAAATATGACAATTATGCAAAGGGACATTATAATTCATGGTTGAAGACAATCAGTGAAAGAAATGTAACCAGAAGGAAAAATAGGCACAGTAGAACAAAAAAATGGGGATGACAGCAGATTAGGCAAATGAAATAGTGTTAGCCAGAGGACACTGGCACCACATCTTAAATGCTGAGAGAAATATAATTGACTCAGAATTCTATACCCAAGAAAAATATATATCAAAAACAAAATACTTTCTCACACGTACAACAACTACAAGACTACATCACCACCACCTTTTATAAAAGGTCTCAAGTCAGAAGGAATTTAAAAAGAAGTGAAAATCTGGATCCACAAGGGAATGGACAGTACCCAAAATAATAAGAGAGAAAAAGAGGGAGAGGCTAATCCCATCATGAGGGACCACCATCAACTACTTCCTAATACCATCACATTGGGAGTCAAGGGTGGACACAATTCAATCCATAGCAGCTATGCATAGCATTGCAGCCAAGTGTTTTTAAATCAAGACAGACCATCATTTCATTCTCTCTTTTACTACTTATTCATTTTTCCTGAAGTATTTTAGGGACAAGATGAACATTTCACAAAATGTACATAATGAGTATTTGTGGTAGAATGATAGGACATGAAAAAAATGCTCTTTTGTTCCCTCCAAAATGAACATTTTATATCCAGTACATGTGCAAATTTCCCTGATGCTCAAAAAGCAGATGTCTTTTCACAGTTTATTGAAAGAATGTTGTCCTGTGTTGCACTTGGTTGTTCTCCTTTAGGACTAAATAACTGTTCCTCTCCCAATTTCAATGCCATTTGTTTGTTCAGAAACAGGGAGGAAGCAGGGTGGTTTGTCCTACAGAATGTCCCACTATTGGGTTTAGAGCAGGAGTCCACAATACAAGCACAGTGGGTCAGGACCAGTACCAGTTCTTGGTCTATTAGGAACCAGGCCTCCACAGCAGGAGGTGAGCTACAGGCCAGTGAGTGAGGCTTCATCTGTATTACAGCTGCTCCCCATCACTCTCTCATCACCCCCAGAAGGGACAGTCTAGCTTGTTTCCCTGGAACCGTTTGTAGTTACATAATCTATGCTTAATAGAAACAAACATAGCATAAATATTGATGATTATTTTTCTTTCTCAGTGCTCAGAATGTTGAGTTGGTGTCCTAGCAGTCTATCACAGTGACAATTTAGATGTTAACTATTAACATATGGACACATTGGGCCAGCTTAAATTTAAATATTTAAAAACTAAGATCATGGGATCCAGCCTCATCCTTCATGCAAATAGAAGGAGAAAAGTTGGAAGCAGTGACAGGTTTCTTCATCTTAACTTCTAAAACCACAGTGGATGCTGCCTGTAGCCATGAAATCAGGAGACGTTAACTTCTTGGCAGGAAAGCTTTGGGAAACATAAACCGTGTGTTGAGAAGCAGAAACATCATTCTGCCCAACAAACTCGTAGATGTTTGGCCTTTTCATTTGGATTCCTAAATTTTCTGTCCAGTCCCCATTTTTCTTTGAAGTTCCTCAGTTTTCTGGTCCTTCAAGATTCCCAAGAATATTTTGTGCATTTCTTTACCCAGTCCTGAAATCAGCCATCTCTTTAAGATCTTCTGATGAAAAATGTATTTAGAAGCTAGATGTTAGACCTCAGAATAGTCCCTGTTATCAAGTTGTCATTCTTTCTAGGCTTTACCGTGGTCAGAGAAGGAAGTACACATTTTCCTTAATAGAATGGAATATAATTAGTTTGTAGAAACTTATGCTTTCAGTTCAAGATTTAAGACAGCAGAGTTTAAATTAAACTTCTATATGTTATGTGTGAACCTCTTTTTCTAGCCACTAAAAGGCTTACTTCAGAACATTAGTTTTAATTATTGTCTTGCTTTTACCTGTTAACATACATACGATTCTGTCACAATAACAGAAACAATATGAGGAACAATAAGTTGTTGAATAATTGCTCGCTACAGCTTATTGATCCTCATATTGTGTTTGTTATTGTGACAGAATCAGGAGCACAGACACATGGTGGAGATGAACGCGTCCAAATCAGGGGCGGCAGCTGAGAGGATCTACTTTACTTCTAAGGTAAGAAGCAGAGGCTGCACTTTGCTGGAGCAGCCATGAAGAGATATCCCACGTCCAAGGTAAGAGAAACCCAAGTAAGATGGTAGGCCCTGAGAGAGGGCATCAGAGGGCAGACAGACTGAAACCACATTCACAGACAACTAGCCAATCTTTCACAGAGACCACAGCCTTGTCTAACTCAATGAAACTAAGCCATGTCTTGTGGGGCCACCCAAGATGGATGGGCCATGGTGGAGTGGTCTGACAGAATGTGGTCCACTGGAGAAGGGAATGGCAAATGACTTCATTATTCTTGCCTTGAGAACCCCGTGAACGGTATAAGGCAAAAATATAGGACATTGAAAGATGAACTTCCCAGGTTGGTAGGCGCCCTATATACTTCTGGAGATCAGTGGAGAAATAACTCCAGAAATAATGAAGGGATGGAGCCAAAGCAAAGACAACACCCAGTCGTGGGTGGGACTGGTGATAGAAGCAAGATTCAATGCTGTAGAGAGCAATATTGCATAGGAACCTGGATCGTTAGGGCCATGGATGAAGGCAAAGTGGAAGTGGTCAAACAGGATATGACGAGTGAACATAGACATTCTAGGAATCAGCGATCCTAGATGGACTGGAATGGGTAAATTTAACTCAGATGACCATTATATCTACAACTGTGGGCATGAATCCCTTAGAAGAAATGGAGTAGACATCATAGTCAACAAAAGAGTCTGAAATGCAGTACTTGGATGCAATCTAAAAAATGACAGTATGATTTCTGTTTGTTTCCAAGGCAAACTATTCAGTATCACAGTAATCCATGTCTATGCCATGATCAGTAACACTGTAGAAGCTAAAGTTGAACAGTTCTATGAAGACCTACAAGGCCTTCTAGAAAACACCCAAAAAAGATGTCATTTTCATTATAGGGAACTGGAATGAAAAAGTAGGGGTCAAGAAACACCAGGAGTAACACACAAATTTGGCCTTGGAGTACAGAATGAAGCAGAACAAAGGCTAATAGAGTTCTGCCAAGAGAACGCACTGGTCATAGCAAACACCCTCTTCGGACAACACAAGAGAAGACTCTGAAAGGTTGTTGTTGAATTATGACGCCAGGATTCTTGGCCCCCAGAGGAGAAGAATTCAATCTGGGCCCAAAGACGAGACTTGATCGCTCAGAGCTTTTGTGTAATAAAGTTTTATTAAAGTATAAAGGAGATAGAGAAAGCTTCTGACATAGGCATCAGAAGGGGGCAGAAAGAGTACCCCCCTGCTAGTTTTCAGTTGGATGTTATATAGTCACAAGCAGCCTGTTAATGAAAGAAAGGAATGTCTCAAAACTCAGAATGGCACCAGGCCCCTCACCCGTAAGATGTATTTTGGGATAATCTTGGCACCAAATGGTTTATCTTGGGCCATAAAATGATTAACTTGAATCTTGAAGAAGGGCAGATCACCATATAAATAGTTTCATTTATGTAGATTAGAGGAAGAATATCGGAGTATAACATACTGGTTTATCAAGTAGGTTCTGAGCCAAAAGGGGGAAAGACTTGAAGACAGAGTTTGGGGTAAATACATAGTACATTAGCATAGCTTAAGAGAAACATTTCCATAGAAAAAGGCATTGGTTAACTTCAGAACCAAGTGTCATTATGGCAATACAGAATTTTAAGAGAAACCTCCTTTTAAATTTGTATGGAGAAGGAAAAAATATCACTAGTTTGTTTCCTCCTGCTACTTAAGAGAGATAAAAATGTCTGACACTTGTAGGCTAGTTCTTCAGTTTGCAGACCCCTGGCTTTTCTGCCTGTTACCCTCTCATTTCCCCCTTTTCTTTTAGAATTATGTTGCCTAGGGAAAAGGGGCGTCATTTTTGTTCCATAACTGCTTCTGAGCTGAGAAGGGGCGTTGCCCCTAAACTGGTGAGGCAGCATATTTTCTTAATCCTCATATTGAGGATATCTGATCCAGGGACCCCAAATAGTAGTTGGAGGCAGCTGCAGCAGTAGCAGGAGTTTGAGCAACCATTTGTAACTTGAAAGCTTTCAAGCGGCTAGAAACAAATCAATTTATACAGTTACAGATGCAGAGAGCAAACAGTAAAAACAAAACAATCAGAATTATTGTAATTAAGATAGTTATCCACCATGGGGAACTAGTTAATGTCTCTCAAAGTGAGGCAATTGAGGCTTCAAGAATACCCATGGCCCCAATCATCTTGTTCATGTATTTAGTAAAATGAGTAACATTTGTCCTCATATCAGGTATATATGTACAGCACTGGGTATGAATAATAGCACACTTTCTTCCTTGTGCAGTTATCAGAATATCTAAAGCCAATCTGTTTTGTAAAACCACCTTTCTAATTTGTGCTCGTTCAGCATTAAGAGCTGAAATAGCCTTTTAAGAATCTTATAATGGCTGTTGAATAAAATTAGTCAAAGCATCCACTTGTAGCATAACATCTGTAGTTCTCAAAGAGTGAACAAACACTGTAGCCAAATAATCATATCAGTGAAATACAGATCTTACCCATTGAGATTTAAGGTGGGGTAAATTGGCAGGCTTTTCTGGAAGCTCTGAAAATATAAAGCCTTGAGTAAAGGCTAGACCCAGGGTGCATCTCCCTATCCAACCAGGAGGAAGCCATGCCCATAGGTAAGAGCCACATATCCAGTAAGTCCCGTTTGGAGCAAGCCAGCGTGTCTGAGACATCCAGTCCCAATTAGTGCCTGGCCACACAAAGGGAGGACCTGAACCGGGGTTGGAAAACATGGAAATGATTATGTTGCATATTTCCTGAGGCAAAAATCCCAATTGTTTTCAATCATTGTAATTAAGTTGTTGGCTGACTTTTGGGGATGGCTCTGTTTGTTCTCGGCATATAGGGGCAGTAGATATTAAATGTCCTTTTTCAGGAGTTAGCCATATAACCTCATCCCATATTTGATAAACGTCAGGTAAAAAACCATTAGATCTAGACCTATTTGTCTTATGTGTAGCAAAATAGTCATTGAACCAAGACAATATATAATTGAAATTAAAAGTCACATTATGTCCATAGTTAAAGTACAAAGTGTTGCACCAGTCCATTTTAGGGTTGCTAGATGTCATCAGATGAAGGAGAGGCATTGCATGTAATTGTTGTCAAAGGTATTCACACACTTGGAGAAAGTCTTTTCCTTGAAGTGGAGATGTTTACCATGGGAAGCCTTCCACTGATGAAGAAGGGAGTGCTCCACAGACCTAGCAGTTAGACCGATTGTGGAATGCAGCATAGGAGTGTGCCCAGGAGAGGAAGGCATTGTCTTGAGGATCAAACGGCAGACTCGGTATATCTGGAGTCAGCAGAAGTAAGCTCACATAGGTTATCGGGTCCATCTGAAAAGTACTAAGTCAGAGCATAGAAAATAAAGACATAAAAAGATGTCACTTAGTTTTGGTCAGGGTGGCACCTCTTAACTCGAATGTGATGTGCCCACGAATCAATTTCTGGCACTTTGACAGCTATGGGAGAAGAAAGAATAACCTGGTAAGGGCTTTCCCTGAGGGGCTCAGGGGATGGGCCCCCAGATCCCAAAGTTTTTATGAGGACCTCAGTTCCTGGCTCACATAGAGGCTTGTTTGATTCAGAGGCGCAGTTAGGAGTCATCTCCAGGAGTTTTGTTAATGTCTGTTGAAAAGCTGAAATCTGAGTTACATAACTAATTAATTCCAAGGCTTCAGGGTCTATAATAATATCTGTGTGTAAGAAAGGCCTTCCATAAATACATTCAAAGGGGGACAGTTCCTCCTTTTTGGGGGGCAGTTCGAGCCCTCATTAAAGCTATGGGTAGGACTTTAATCTAATTGTCCTGCATCTCTTGAGTTAATTGCACAGTTGTGTTTTGATAATGTCATTAGTTTTTTCAACATTTCCTGAGGATTGGGATCTCCAGGAACAGTCTAAGTGATATTCTATTCCTAGAGCTTTAGATACCCCGAGTTACAGCAGCTTTAAAGGAGGAGCCATTGTCACTCTGAATGCTTAGTGACAGCCCAAACCTGGGGATAATTTCATGGATTAACATATTTATAAACTCCTTAGCCTGTTTACTATGACAGGGAAAAGCCTCACTCCATCCAGTAAAAGTATGTACCCAAACTTGTAAGCAAGAATATCCATTAGCTTTTGGCATATGAGTAAATTCAATTTCCCAGTCTTCTCCAGGATACTTTCCACTTCACTGTAATCCAGATTTTGTTAGCGTTTCAGTCTTGGGGTTATTTTTCTGACAAACCTCACACCTTTTGATAATATTCTTTAAAGTTTACCTTCAAACAAACGAGAAGCCATTTGGAAAGTACTCTGGGCACCCAAATGAAAACTCTGATGTAAACCCTTGAAAATTTTCCATTGAGCATTTTCAGGAATTTTTAATCGTCCATCCTCAGACTGTAACCATCCTTTATCAGTAACCTGTGTTCTTCTTTTTTCATATCTTTCTAATTCTTCCTCAGTATATTGTGGTTTTTCCTGTTCTGCAGGAGCTGTCCAGATCAAAGGCGTCTGCAGTGAAGGGGTTTTGTAAAGTGACACTTTTCTGGCTTGACAGTCAGCCAGCTGGTTACCTTCTGCTACTTTACTCCTATCTCTGCTGTGCCCTTTGTAATGCATACCAGCTACTTTTTTAGGACAATATATAGAAATTAAAAGTCTCTCGATCTCTCTGAAATGCTTAATAGGTCTTCTTGTTGCTGTTTTAAACTTCCTTTCCATATTGCAGCATGAGCATGTAAAATCAAATAAGCAC
>SJYV01048681.1:0-17321 GCA_006410875.1 Neotragus pygmaeus | reverse complement strand
TCAAGACCATCCCCATGGAAAAGAAATGCAAAAAAGCAAAATGGCTGCCTGGGGAGGCCTTACAAATAGCTGTGAAAAGAAGAGAGGCAAAAAGCAAGGGAGAAAAGGAAAGATATAAGCATATGAATGCAGAGTTCCAAAGAATAGCAAGAAGAGATAAGAAAGTCTTCTTCAGCGATCAATGCAAAGAAATAGAGCAAAACAACAGAATGGGAAAGACTAGAGATCTCTTCAAGAAAATTAGATATACCAAAGGAACATTTCATGCAAAGATGGGCTCGATAAAGGACAGAAATGGTATGAACCTAACAGAAGCAGAAGATATTAAGAAGAGGTGGCAAGAATACACAGAAGAACTGTACAAAAAAGATCTTCAGGACCCATATAATCATGATGATGTGATCACTAATCTAGAGCCAGATATCTTGGAATGTGAGGTCAAGTGGGCCATAGAAAGCATCACTATGAACAAAGCTAGTGGAGGTGATGGAAGCAAGGAAATGTACCCACATATCGAGCGAAGGAAGGGGAAATGGGTCTCCTCTTGAGTTTGTCGGGACCTTTGGTGTTCCTCTCAAGTGGAATGGGTATGTCCAGCAACTTCTTGAGTTGCTGCAAGGGTGTGAAGGACCCTTTCGAGGTTCAACAGGGAAGGTGTGATTTCCCTCAAGACTCCACAGCAAAAAAGGGCCTCATCTCGCCTGGAGAGGAGAACATCCTAGTTTTTCTCGAGTTGCAGCAGCTTTCTCTTGAGTTACGACGGGGACCTCAGGGACCTGCTCGTGTGGCCTCAGGAAAGACCAGTATCCATATGAGTTGCAAGGGGCCTCTTGGGATTCCTTTCCAGTCGGTGCCAGGTCCTAAATCCTTGTCTTGAGCTGAGGCTGGAACCTGAGTTTTCCTCTGCAGTGCAGACATGGATCTCAGGGTTCCTCTGGAATCTCCACAGGGGAGTCAGGCCTCGTCTCCAGTGGAGACATGCACGTCCGCATTCCTCCCAAGTGTAGCAGCAGTGTCAGGCTTCCCATCCAGTTGACACAGGGATATGTGGCTTTCCCTCGAGGCTTTCCCACAGGGCTGTCACACATGCAAACGTGGTGCAAGTCAGTAATCGGAGTAACAGTCAGGGCAGTGCAGGGAAATCAGGTTCCTCTGTAGTGGACTGAGACATTTGGGGGTCTTTTGGAATGGTGGCACGACCTCTCGGGTTACTCTTGAGTTTCCAGTTGAAAGTGTCTCCTCTTGAGATGCGACAGGAACGCTGGAAATCATTTACTGAAGACCCAGGGAAAGGAATCTTCATCTCGAGCGGAGGAGGGGGGAAACAGGGCTCCTCTTGAGTTTGACGGGAACCTCAGTGTTCCTCTCGAGTGGAGAGGGGTATGTCGGGGAACTTCTTCAGTTTCAGCAAGGGTGTGAAGGACCCTTTCGAGGTTCAAGAGGAAAGTGTGATTTCCCTGGATACGCCACAGCGGAAAAGGTCCTCATCTCACCTGGATGGAAGTACCTCCCGGTTTTTCTCGAGTTGTGGCAGGTTCCTCTAAAGCTAAGACAGGGACCTCAGAGACACGCTGGTGTGGCTTCAGAAAAGGCCAGTCTCCAAGCGAGTTGTGAGGGGCTTCTTGGGATTCCACTCCAGTCGGTGCCGGGTCCTAAGTTCCTCATCTGGAGTCAAGGCCGGAACCTGAGGTTTCCTCTCCAGTGCTGACATGGATCTTGAGGTTCCTCTGGAGTCTCCACAGGGGAGTCACACCTCGTCTCGAGTGGAGACATGCACGTCCACTTTCCTCCCAAGCTGAAGCAGCAGTGTCAGTCTTCCCTTCAAGCTGACACAGGGATCTGTGGCTTTCCCTTGAGGCTTTCCCACAGGGCTGTCTCACATGCCACCGCGGTGTGAGTCGATTCTCAGGGTGACAGTCGAGACAGTGCAGGGAAATCAGGTTATTCTGGAGTGGACTGAGATATTTGGGGTTCTTTTCTAATGTTGGCACGACTCCTGGAGTTCCTCTCGACTTTCCTGTTGAGAGTGCATCCTCTTCAGATGTGACGGGAATGCCGGGAATCCTTTCCCGAAGAAGCAGGGAAAGGAATGCTCATCTCGAGCGGAGGAGGGGAAAACGGGGCCCCTCTTGAGACTGCAGGACCCTCAGTGTTTCTCTCTAGTGGAGACGGGGATGTCAGGGAACTTCCTGTGTTGCAACAAGGGTGTGAAGGACCCTTTCGAGGTTCAAGATGGAAGGTGTGATTTCCCTAGAGACGCCACATGGGGAAAGGGCCCCATCTCACCAGGAGGGGGAAACCTCCTGATTTTTCTCGAATTGAGACAGTTTCCTCTCGAGTTACGATGGGGACCTCAGGGAGCTGCACGTTTGGCCTCAGGAAAGGCAAGTTTCCATTCGAGTTGCGAGGGGCTTCACAGGATTCCTCTTCAGTCGGTGCCAGGTCCTAAGTCCTTGTCTGCAGCTCAGGCCATAACCTAAGGTTTTCTCTGCAGTGCTGACATGGATCTTGAGGTTCCTCTGTCCCACAGGGGAGTCAGGTTTCGTCTTGAGTGGAGACATTCACGTCTGCTTTCCTCTCAAGCTGTAGCAGCAAGTGTCAGGCTTCCCCTCGAGTTGGCACAGGGATCTGTGGCTTTCCCTCGAGGTTTTCCCACATGGCTGACACACGTGCCAAGGTGGTGTGAGTCGATACCCAGGATGACAGTCGAAGCAGTGCACTGAAATCAGGTTCCTCTGGAGTGGACTTAGACATTTGGGAGTCTTTTGGAATGGTGGCATGACCCCTGGAGTTCCTCTTGACTTTCCTGTTGAGTGTGTCTCCTCTTGAAATGTGACGGAAATGCCGGGAATCCTTTCCTGATGAAACAGGGAAAGGAACCCTCATCTCGAGTGGAGCAGGGGGGAAACAGGGTTCCTCTTGCGTTTGGTGGGACCCTCGGTGTTCCTCTCGAGTAGAGACGGGTATGTTGGGGAACTTCTTGAGTTGCAGGAAGGTTGTAAAGGACCCTTTCGAATTTCAAGAGGGANGGAACCCTCATCTCGAGTGGAGCAGGGGGGAAACAGGGTTCCTCTTGCGTTTGGTGGGACCCTCGGTGTTCCTCTCGAGTAGAGACGGGTATGTTGGGGAACTTCTTGAGTTGCAGGAAGGTTGTAAAGGACCCTTTCGAATTTCAAGAGGGAAGGTGTGATTTCCCTCAAGATGCCGCACAGGAAAAGGGCCTCATCTCGCCTGGAGGGGAGAACCTCCTTGTTTTGTTCAAGTTGTGGCAGTTACCTCTCTAGTTATGGTGGGGACCTAAGGGACCTGCTCGTATGGCCTCAGGAAAGCCAGTCTCCATGCGAGTTGCCAGTGGCCTCTCGGGATTCCTCTTCAGTCAGTGCCGGGTGATATGTCCTCGACTGGAGCTGAGGCCGGAACCTGAGGTTTCCTCTCCAGTTTTAACATGGATCTTGAAGTCCCTCTGGAGTCTCCACAGGGGAGTCAGGCCTCATCTTGAGCGGAGACATACACGTCTGCTTTCCTCCTAAGCTGTAGCAGTAGTGTCAGGCTTTCCAACGAGTTGACACAGGGACCTCTCTTTCCTTCGAGGCTTTCCCACAGGGCTGTCACACGTGCCACCTTTGTGTGACTCGATACTTTGGGTGACAGTCGAGGCAGTGCAGGGAAATCAGGTTAGTCTGGAGTGACTGATACATTTGGGGATCTTTTTGAATGGTGTAAGACCCCTGGAGTTCCTCTTGACTTTCCTATGGAGAGCTCCTCCTCTTGAGATCTGAAGGGAATGCCGGGAACCCTTTCCCGCCAAGCAGGGAAAGGAACCCTCATCACGAGAGGAGGAGGAGGAAATGGGATTCTTCTTGAGATTGGCGGTATTCTCGGTGTTTCTCTTGAGTGGAGATTGGTATGTAGGGGAATTTCTTGAGTTGCACCTAGGATGTGAAGGACCCTTTCAAGGTTCAAGAGGGAAGTTGTGAATTCCCTCGAGACGCCACCTCACAAAAGTGCCTCATCTCCCCTGGAGGGAAGAACCTCCCTGTTTTCTCGAGTTGCAGCAGATTCCTCTCAAGTTAGAACGGGAACCTCGGGGTACCGCTCCTGTGCCCTTAGGAAAGGCCATTCTCCATACGAGTTTCAAGGGACACTTTGGGATTCCTCTCAAATCAATGCCGTGTCCTAAATCTTTGTCTGGAGCTGTGGCCGGAACCTGAGGTTTCCTCTCCAGTGCTAACATGGACCTTGGTAATCATCCAGAGTCTCCACAGGGGAGTCAGGCCTTGTCTTGAGTGGAGACAAGCATATCCACTTTCCTCCCGAGCTGGAGCAGCAGTGTCAGGCTTCCCATCAAGTTGACACAGGGATCTGTGGCTCTCCCTTGAGGCTTTCCCACAGGGCTGTCACATGTGCCACCGTGGTGTAAGTCGATACTTAGGGTGACAGTCAAGGAAGTGCAGAGAAATCAGGTTCCTCAGGAGTGGACTGAGTCTTTTGGAATGGTGGCAGGACCGCTGGAATTCCTCTCGACTTTCCTGTGGAGAGTGCCTCTCTTGAGATGTGACAGGAATGCAGGTAATCCTTTCCCGATGAAGCAGGGAAAGGAACCCTCATCTCGAGCAGAGGGAGGGGAAATGGCGCTCCTCTTGAGTTTGACAGGACATTGGTGATCCTCTCAAATGGAGACGGGTATGTCGGGGAAATTTTTGAGTTGCTGCAACGGTGTGAAGGACCCTTTCAAGGTTCAAGAGGGAAGGTGTGATTTCCCTCGAGACACCGCAGTGGAAAAGTTTCTCATCTTGCCTGGAGGGGAATACCTCCTGGTTTTCCTCGGTTGCAGCAGGTTCCTCTCGAGTTAGAATGGGAACCTCAGGGACCCGCTCGTGTGGCCTCAGGAAAGGCCAGTCTCCACGTGAGTTTCGAGGGGCCTCTCGGGATTCTGCTCCAGTTGGTGCCAGGTCCTACGTCCTTGTCTGCAGCCAAGGCCGGGAACATGAGGTTTCCTCTCCAGTGCTGACATGGATCTGGGGGTCCATCTGGAGTCTCCACTGGGGAGTCAGCCCTCATCTCGTGTGGAGACACACATGGCAGCTTTCCACCACAGCTATAGCAGCAATGTTAGGCTTCCCTTTGAGTTGACACAGGGATCGGTGGATTTCCTTCGAGCCTTCCCAAGGTATGTCACACATGCCACCGTGGTGTGAGTCGATTCCTGGGGTGACAGTCGAAGCAGTTCAGGGATATCAGGTTCCTCTGGAGTGGACTGAGACATTTGGTGGTCTTTTGGAATGGTGAAACGACCCCTGGAGTTCCTCTCGACTTTCCTGTTGAGAGCGCTTCCTCTTGAGATGTGACAGGATCACTGGGAATCCTTTCCCGACGAAGCAGGTAAAGGAACCCTCATATTGAGCGGTGGAGGGGAAAACGTAGCTCCTCTTAAATTTGGTGGGACCCCCGGTGTTCCTTTCGAGTGGAGACAGGTATGTCGGGGAACTTCTTGAGTTGCTGCAAGGGTGTGGAGGATCCTTTCCAGGTTCAAGAGGGAAGTGTGATTTCCCTCGAGACGCCACAGAAGAAAACAGCATCATCTCCTCTGAGGGGAGAACCTCCTGGTTTTTCTCGAGTTGTGGCAGATTCCTCTCGAGTTAGAATGGGACTTCAAAGACCCGCTCCTGTGGCCTCAGGAAAGGCCAGTCTTCATGCAAGTTTTGACGGGCCTCACAGGATTGCACTCCAATCTGTGCCGGGTCCTAAGTCCTCGTCTGGAGTCAAGGCCAGAACCTGAGGTTTCCTCTCCAGTGCTGACATGGATCTTGGGATACATCCAGAGTCTCCACAGGGTAGTCACACCTCGTCTCGAGTGGAGACAGGCACGTCCACTTTACTCCCAACCTGTAGCAGCTGTGTCAGTCTTCCCATCGAGTTGACACAGGGATCTGTGACTTTCCTTCAAGGCTTTCCCAAATGGCTGTCACACGTGCAACCGTNCACCTCGTCTCGAGTGGAGACAGGCACGTCCACTTTACTCCCAACCTGTAGCAGCTGTGTCAGTCTTCCCATCGAGTTGACACAGGGATCTGTGACTTTCCTTCAAGGCTTTCCCAAATGGCTGTCACACGTGCAACCGTGGTGTGAGTCTGTACTCGATGTGATAGTTGAGGCAGTGCAGGGAAATCAGGTTCTTCTGGAGTGGACTGAGACATTTGGGATTCTTTTGGAATGGTGGCTTGACCCCTGGAGTTCCTCTCGAATTTCCTGTTGAGAGCACCTCCTTTTGAGTTTTGAAGTGAACGCTGGGAATCCTTTCCCTACTAACAGGAAAGGAACCTTTATCTCATGCAGAGGAGGGGGAAACGGGGCTCCTCTTGAGGTTGGCGGGACCCTCAGTGTTTCTCTCGAGTGAAGACGGGTATGTCGGGGAACTTCTTTAGTTGCAGCACGGGTGTGAAGGAACCTTTCTAGGTTCAAGAGGGAAGGTGAGATTTCCCTTGAGACGCTGCATCGGAAAAGGGCCTCATCTTGAATGGAGGGGAGAATGTCCTGGTTTTTCTCAAGTTGCGGCAGGTTCTTTTTGAGGTACGTGGGATATCTCAGGGACCTGTCCGTGTGGCCTCAGGGAAGACTAGTCTCCATGTGAGTTGTGAAGGGCTTCTCGGGATTCCTCTCCAGTCAGTGCCAGGTCCTAAGTCCTCATCTGGAGCAAAATACGGAATCTGAGCTTTCCTCTCCAGTGATGACATGGAGGTAGAGGTTCCTCTGGAGTATCCACAGGGGATGCAGGACTCGTCTCTAGTGAAGACATGCACGTTTGATTTCCTCCAGAGCTGTAGCAGCTGAGTCAGGTTGGATCTGTGGTTTTCCTTCGAGGCTTTCCCACAGGGCTGTCACACGTGTCACAGTGGTGTGAGATGATACTCGGGGTGACATTCAAGGCAGTGCAAGGAAATCAGGTTCCTCTGGGGGTCTTTTGGAATAGTGGCACTACCCCTGGCTTTCCTCTCAACTTTCCTGTTGGGAGCGCCTCCTCTTGAGATGCGATGGAAACGCTGGGAATCATTTCCCGAAGAAGCAGAGAAAGGAACACTCCTCTCAAGGGGGGAGGGGGAAATGAGGCTCCTCTTGAGTTGTGGCAGGACCCTCGGTGTTCCTCTCAAGTGGAGACGGGTATGTCAGGGAAATTTTTGAGTTGCTGCAAGGGTGTGAAGGACCCTTTCGAGGTTCAAGAGGGAAGGTGTGATTTCCTCGAGACACCACATCGGAAAAAGGCCTCATATTCCCTGGAGGGGAGAACCTCCTGGTTATTTTCGAGTTGCAGCAGGTTCCACTTGAGTTGCGACAGGGACCTCAGGGACCAGCTCGTGTGGCCTCAGGAAAGGCCAGTCTCCCTGTGACTTGCTAGCAGCCTCTCAGGATTCCTCTCTAGTCAGTGCTGGGTCCTAAACCTTCGTCTGGAAATGAGGTCAGAACCTGAGTTTTCCTCTCCAGTGCTTACTTGGACCTTGGCATTCCTCTGCAGTCTCTATAGGGTAGTCAGGAATCACCTCGAGTGGAGNTAGCAGCCTCTCAGGATTCCTCTCTAGTCAGTGCTGGGTCCTAAACCTTCGTCTGGAAATGAGGTCAGAACCTGAGTTTTCCTCTCCAGTGCTTACTTGGACCTTGGCATTCCTCTGCAGTCTCTATAGGGTAGTCAGGAATCACCTCGAGTGGAGACATCCACGTCCACTTTCCTCCCGTGCTGTAGCAGTAGAGTCACGCTTCCTGTTGAGTTGACACAGGGATCTGTGTCTTCCTCTGGAGGCTTTCCATCAGGGCAGTCAAACGCGCCAATGTGGTGTAAGTCAATACTCGGGGTGACAGTCGAGGTAGTGCAGGGAAATCAGGTTCGTCTGGANCAGCTGTGTCAGTCTTCCCATCGAGTTGACACAGGGATCTGTGACTTTCCTTCAAGGCTTTCCCAAATGGCTGTCACACGTGCAACCGTGGTGTGAGTCTGTACTCGATGTGATAGTTGAGGCAGTGCAGGGAAATCAGGTTCTTCTGGAGTGGACTGAGACATTTGGGATTCTTTTGGAATGGTGGCTTGACCCCTGGAGTTCCTCTCGAATTTCCTGTTGAGAGCACCTCCTTTTGAGTTTTGAAGTGAACGCTGGGAATCCTTTCCCTACTAACAGGAAAGGAACCTTTATCTCATGCAGAGGAGGGGGAAACGGGGCTCCTCTTGAGGTTGGCGGGACCCTCAGTGTTTCTCTCGAGTGAAGACGGGTATGTCGGGGAACTTCTTTAGTTGCAGCACGGGTGTGAAGGAACCTTTCTAGGTTCAAGAGGGAAGGTGAGATTTCCCTTGAGACGCTGCATCGGAAAAGGGCCTCATCTTGAATGGAGGGGAGAATGTCCTGGTTTTTCTCAAGTTGCGGCAGGTTCTTTTTGAGGTACGTGGGATATCTCAGGGACCTGTCCGTGTGGCCTCAGGGAAGACTAGTCTCCATGTGAGTTGTGAAGGGCTTCTCGGGATTCCTCTCCAGTCAGTGCCAGGTCCTAAGTCCTCATCTGGAGCAAAATACGGAATCTGAGCTTTCCTCTCCAGTGATGACATGGAGGTAGAGGTTCCTCTGGAGTATCCACAGGGGATGCAGGACTCGTCTCTAGTGAAGACATGCACGTTTGATTTCCTCCAGAGCTGTAGCAGCTGAGTCAGGTTGGATCTGTGGTTTTCCTTCGAGGCTTTCCCACAGGGCTGTCACACGTGTCACAGTGGTGTGAGATGATACTCGGGGTGACATTCAAGGCAGTGCAAGGAAATCAGGTTCCTCTGGGGGTCTTTTGGAATAGTGGCACTACCCCTGGCTTTCCTCTCAACTTTCCTGTTGGGAGCGCCTCCTCTTGAGATGCGATGGAAACGCTGGGAATCATTTCCCGAAGAAGCAGAGAAAGGAACACTCCTCTCAAGGGGGGAGGGGGAAATGAGGCTCCTCTTGAGTTGTGGCAGGACCCTCGGTGTTCCTCTCAAGTGGAGACGGGTATGTCAGGGAAATTTTTGAGTTGCTGCAAGGGTGTGAAGGACCCTTTCGAGGTTCAAGAGGGAAGGTGTGATTTCCTCGAGACACCACATCGGAAAAAGGCCTCATATTCCCTGGAGGGGAGAACCTCCTGGTTATTTTCGAGTTGCAGCAGGTTCCACTTGAGTTGCGACAGGGACCTCAGGGACCAGCTCGTGTGGCCTCAGGAAAGGCCAGTCTCCCTGTGACTTGCTAGCAGCCTCTCAGGATTCCTCTCTAGTCAGTGCTGGGTCCTAAACCTTCGTCTGGAAATGAGGTCAGAACCTGAGTTTTCCTCTCCAGTGCTTACTTGGACCTTGGCATTCCTCTGCAGTCTCTATAGGGTAGTCAGGAATCACCTCGAGTGGAGACATCCACGTCCACTTTCCTCCCGTGCTGTAGCAGTAGAGTCACGCTTCCTGTTGAGTTGACACAGGGATCTGTGTCTTCCTCTGGAGGCTTTCCATCAGGGCAGTCAAACGCGCCAATGTGGTGTAAGTCAATACTCGGGGTGACAGTCGAGGTAGTGCAGGGAAATCAGGTTCGTCTGGAGTTGACTGAGTTATTTGTGGGTGTTTTGCAAAGGTGGCACGGCCCCTTGGTGTTCGACTCGACATTCCTGTTGAGAGGGCCTCCTCTTGAGATGTGATGGGAATGAACAGAATCCTTTCATGAAGAAGCAGGGAAAGGAACTCTCATCTCACACAGAGGAGGGTGAAACGGGGCTCCTCTTGAAATGTGTCAGAACCCACGGTGTTCCTCTCGGGTGGAGACGGGTATATCAGGGAACTTCTTGAGTTGCAGCAAGGGTGTAAAGGACTCATCGTGGTTCAAGAGGGAAGGTGTGATTTCCCTCGAGATGCTGCAGTGGAAAAGGGCCTCACATCACCTGGAGGGTAGAACATCCTGGTTTTTCTCGAGTTCCAGCAAGTTCCTTTCGCTTTACAACTGGGACCCCAGGGAGCCGCTCCGGTGGCCTAAGGAAAGGCCAGTCTCCATGCGAGTTGCGAGGGGTCAATCAGAATTTCTCTCCAGTCAGAGCCAGGTCCTAAGTCCTCGTCTGGATCCGAGGCTGGAACCTGAAGTTTCCTCTACCGTGCTAACGTGGATCCTAGGGTACCTCTGGAGTCTCCACAGGGGATTCAGGCCTCGTCTCGAGTGGAGACATGCATGATCGCTTCCTCCCCAGCTTTAGTCACAATGTGAGTCTTCCCGTCGAGTTTACACAGGGATCTGTTGCTTTCCCTCAAGGCTTTCCCATAGGGCGGTCACATGTGCCACCGTGGTGTGAGTTGATCCTCGAGGTGACAGTCGAAGCAGTGCAGGGAAATCAGGATCCTAAGGAGTGGACTGAGACATTTGCGGGTCTTCTGGAATGGTGGGACAAACCCTGGAGTTCCTCTCGTCTTTCCTGTTGAGAGCGCCTCTTCTGGAGATGCGATGGAATGCCGGGCACGCCATCCCGACAAAGCAGGGAAACAACCCTCATCTCCAGCGGAAGACGGGGAAATGTGGCTCCACTTGAGTTGTGGCGGGACCCTCGGTGTTCCTTTCAAGTGGAGACGAGTATGTCAGGGAACTTCTTGAGTTACTGCAAGTGTGTGAAGAACCCTTTCGAGGTTCAAGAGGGAAGGTATGATTTCCCTAGTGATGCCACAGAGGAAAAAGGCCTCATCTCACCTGGATGGGAGAACCTCCTGCTTTTTCTCGAGTTGAGAGTTTCCTCTCAAGTTACGACTGGGACTTCAGGGACACGCTTGTGTGGCCTCAGGAAAGCCCAGCCTCAANTGCCACAGAGGAAAAAGGCCTCATCTCACCTGGATGGGAGAACCTCCTGCTTTTTCTCGAGTTGAGAGTTTCCTCTCAAGTTACGACTGGGACTTCAGGGACACGCTTGTGTGGCCTCAGGAAAGCCCAGCCTCAAGTGAGTTGGGAGGGGCCTCTTGGGATTCCTCTCCAGTCGGTACAGGGTCATAAGTCCTTGTCTGGAGATGAGGCAGGAACCTGAAGTTTCCTCTCCAGTGCTGGCATGGACCTTGGGGTTCCTCTGGAGTCTCCACAGGGGAGTCAGGACTCATTTCGAGTGGAGACATGCACGTCCGCTTTCCTCCCGTGCTGTAGCAGCAATGTCAGGCTTCCTGTAGAGTAGACACAGGGATCTGTGGCTTTCCCCCGAGGCTTTCCCAAAGGGCTGTCACGTTCCATCGTGGTGTGAGTCAATAGTTGGGTGACAGTCGAAGCAGTGCAAGGAAATCAAGTTCCTCTGGAGTGGACTAAGACATTTGGGGATCTTTTGGAATGGTGGCACCACCCCTGGAGTTCCTCTCACCTTTCCTGTTGAGATTGCCTCCTCTTGAGATGCACCGTGAACACTGGGAATCATTTCCTGATGAAGCAGGGAAGCAAACCCTCATCTCAAGCAGAGGAAGCAGAACCTGGCTCCTCTTGAGTTGTGGCAGGATCCTCGGTGTTCCTCTCAAGTGGAGACGGGTATGTTGGGGAACTTTTTTGAGTTGCTGCAAGGGTGTGAAGGAACCTTTCTAGGTTCAAGAGAGGTGTGATTTCCCTCAAGACGCTGCAGTGAAAAAGGGCCTCATCTCGCCTGGAGTGGAGAACCTCCTTGTTTTCTTCGAGTTGCAGCAGGTTCCACTCGAGTTACAACGGGGACCTCAGGGACCAGCTTGTCAGCCTCAGGAAAGGCCAGACTCCCTGTGATTTGGTAGCGGCCTCTCAGGGTTCCTATCTAGTCGGTTCTGAGTCCTAAATCCTTGTCTGGATCTGAGGACAGAACCTGAGGTTTCTTCTCCAGTGCTGACATGGACCTTGGAGTTCCTCTGGTGTCTCCACAGGGGAGTCAGCCCTCGTCTCGAGGGGAGACATGCACGTCCGCTTTCCTCCCGTGCTGTAGCAGCAGTATCAGGCTTCCTGTCAAGTTGACACAGGAATCTGGCTTTCTGTGGAGGTTTTCCGACAGGGCTGTCACATGTGCCAAGGTGGTGTGAGTCGATACTCAGGGTGACAGTCAAGGCAGTGCAGGGAAATCAGGTTCCTCTGGAGTAGGCTGAGTTATTTGTGGGTCCTTTGGAATGGTGGCACGACCCCTTGGAGTTTGTCTCAACTTTCCTGTTGAGGGGACCACCTCCTGAGATGCGACGGGAATCACGGGAATCCTTTCCCAATGAAGCAGTGAAAGGAACTCTCATCTCTAGCGGAGGAGGGTGAAACGGGGCTCCTCTTGAAATGTGTCAGAACCCGCAGCATTCCTCTCGAGTGAAGACGGGTGTATCGGGGAAGTTCTTGAGTTGCAGCAAGGGTGTAAAGGACTCATCATGGCTCAAGAGGGAAGGTGTGATTTCCCTCGAGACGCCACAGTGAAAAAGAGCCTCGTCTCGCCTGGAGGGTGAACCTCCTGGTTTTTCTCGAGTTGCGACAGCTTCCTCTCGAATTACAATGGGGACCTCAGGGATCTGCTCCTCTAGCCTCAGGAAAGGTTACTCTCCATACGAGTTGCGATGGGCCCCTTGGGATTCCTCTCCTGTCAAAGCCGGATCCTAAGTCCTCGTCTGGATCCGAGGCCAGAACCCGAAGTTTCCTCTATAGTGCTAACATGGATCTTGGGGTACTTCTGGAGTCTCCACAGGGGATTCAGGCCTTGTCTCGAGTGGAGACATGCATGTCCTCTTCCTCCCGAGCTTTAGAAGCAGTTTCAGGCTTCCCGTTGCGTTGACACAGGGTTCTGGGTCTTTCCCTTGAGGCTTTCCCACAGGGCTGTCACATGTGCCACGGTGGTGTAAGTTGATACTCGAGGTGACAGTCGAGGCAGTGCAGGGAAATCAGGTTCCTCAGGAGTGGACTTAGACATTTGTGCTCTTTTGGAATGGTGGGACAACCTCTGGAGTTCCTCTCGATTTTCCTGTTGAGAGTGCCTCCTCATAGAGTTGCAACCGGAACACCGGGCATCCCATTCCGAATAAGCAGGGAAACCACCCTCATCTCGAGTGGAGGAGGGGGAAACGGGGCTCCTCTTAAATTGTGGCGGGACCCTTGGTGTTCCTTTCAAGTGGAGACAGGTATGTCGGGGAACTTCTTGAGTTGCTGCAAGGGTGTGAAGGACCCTTTCGAGGTTCAAGAGGGAAGGTGTGATTTGTCTCGAGGCGCTGCAGTGGAAAAAGTCCTCATCTTGCCTTGATTGGAGAACTTCCTGATTTTTGTTGAGTTGCGGCAGGTTCCTCTCAAGTTACGACTGGGACTTCAGGGACTCTCTCTTGTGGCCTCAGGAAAGGCCAGTCTCCATGGGAGTTGCGAGGAGCCTCCCGGGATTCCTCTCCAGTTGGTACCGGGTCATAAGTCCTTTTCTTTATATGAGGCCGGAAACTGAGGTTTTCTTTCGAGTGCTGACATGGATTTTGGGGTACCTCAAGGCCCTCCACAGAGGAGTCAAGCCTAGTCTCGTCTGGAGACATGCATATCTGCTTTTCTCCTGAGCTGTAAGAGCAGTGTCAGGCTTCCGTCGAGTTGACACAGGGATTTGTGGCTTTCACTCGAGGCTTTCCCACAGGGCTGTCACATGTGTCACCGTGGTGTCTGTCAATACTGGGGGTGACAGTCGAGGCAGTGCAGGGAAATCAGGTTCCTCTGGAGTGGACTGAGACATTTGGGGGTCTTTTGGAATGGTGGCACTAATCTTGGAGCTCCTCTCGACTTTCCTGTTGAGAGCACCTCCTCTTGAGATGCTACGGTAACGCTGGGAATTCTTTTCCGACAAAGCAAGGAAAGGAAACCTCATCTTGAGCGATGGAGGGGGAAACATGTCTCCTCTTGAGTTATGGCGGGACCCTCACTGTTCCTCTCGAGTGGAGACCGGTATGTTGGGGAACTTCTTGAATTGCTGCAAGTGTGTGAAAGACCCTTTTGAGGTTCAAGAGGGAAGATGTGATTTCCCTTGAGACGCCACAGCAGAAAAGGGCCTCATCTCGCCTGGAGGGGAGAACCTCCTGGTTTTTCTCCAGTTGTGGCAGGTTCCGCTCGATTTACCACAGGGACCTCAGGGACCCGCTCGTGTGGTCTCTGGAAAGGCCTGTCGCCATGCGAGTTGGGAGGGGCCTCTCGGGATTCCTCTCTAGTGCGTGCCAGGTGCTAAGTCCTCGTCTAGAGCAAAGGCTGGAACCTGAGGTTTCCTCTCCAGTGCTGACATGGAACTTGGGGTACCTCTGGAGTATCCACAGGGGAGTCAGCCCTCCTCTCGAGTGGAGACATGCACGTCTGCTTTCCTCCTGGGCTGTAGTAGCAGTATCAGTCTTCCCGTCGCGTTGACACAGGGATCTGTGGCTTTCCCTCGAGGCTTTCCCACAGGGCTGTCACATGTTCCACTGAGTTGTGAGTCGATACTCGAGGTGACATTCGATGCAGTGCAAGGGAATCAGGTTCTGCTGGAGTGGACTGAGACATTTGGGGGCCTTTTGGAATGGTGGCGCCACCCGTTGTATTCCTCTCAACTTTCGTGTTGAGAGCACCTCCTCTTGAATGTGACGGGAACACCTGGAATAATTTCCAACGAAGCAAGGAAAGGAACCCTCATCTCAAGCGGAGGAGGGAGAACAAGTCTCCTCTTGAGTTTTGGCCGAACCCTCAGTGTTCCTCTCAAGTGGAGATGGGTATGTCGGGGAACTTTATGAGTTGCTCCAAGCGTGTAAAGGACCCTTTTGAGGTTCAAGAGGGAAGGTGTGATTTCCCTTGAGACTCCGTATTGGAAAAGGGCCTCAACTTGCCTGGAGTGGAGAACCTCCTGGTTTTTCACGAGTTGCAGCAGATTCCACTCGAGTTACAATGGGGACCTCGGGGACCAGCTCGTGTGGCCTCAGGAGAGGCCAATCTCCATGCAACTTGCTAGTGGCCTCTCAGATTCCTTTCTAGTCAGAGCTGGGTCCTAAATCCTCATCTGTATCCGAGGACAGAAACTGAAGTTTCCTCTCCACTGCTGACATTGACCTTGGAGCTTCTCTGGATTCTCCACAGAGGAGTCAGGACTCGTCTCGAGTGGAGACATGCACGTCTGCTTTCCTCCCGTGCTGTAGCAGCAGTGTCAGGCTTCCCGTCGAGTTGACCCAGGGATATGTGGCTTTCCTTGGAGGCTTTCCGACAGGGCTGTCACATATGACAACGTGGTGTGTGTTGATACTCGGAAAGACAATCGAGGCAGTGCAGGGAAATCAGGTTCCTCTGGAGTAGACTGAGTTATTTGTGAGTCTTTTGGAATGGTGGCACGACCCCTTGGTGTTCGTCTTGACTTTCCTGTTGAGAAGGCTTCCTCTTGAGATGCATCGGGAAAGACCAGAATCCTTTCATAACGTAACAGGGAAAGGAACTCTCATCTCTCGTGGAGGAGGGTTAAAAGGGGCTCCTCTTGAAATGTGTCAGAACCCATGGGGTTCCTCTCGAGTGGAGACAGGTATATTGGGGAATTTCTTGAGTTGCAGCAAGGGTGTAAAGGACTCATCATGGTTCTAGAGGGAAGGTGTGATTTCCCTCGAGACACTGCAGCAGAAAAGGGTCTCATCTCGCCTGGAGGGGAGAACGTCCTGGTTTTTCTCGAGTTGAGGCAGGTTCCTCTCAAGTTATGACCAGAACTTCAGGGATCCGCTCCTGTGGCCTCAGGAAAGGCCCGTCTCCATGCGAGTTGGGAGTGGCCTCTCGGGATTCCTCTGTAGTCAGTGCCGTGACCAAAATTCTCCTCTGGATCCCAGGCTGGAACCTGAAGTTTCCTCCCCAGTGCTGACATGGAACTTGGGGTTCCTCTGGAGTCTCCACAGCGGTGTCAGGCCTCATCTCGAGTGGAGACATGCACGTCTGCTTTCCTCCAGTGCTGTAGCAGCAGTGTCAGGCTTCCTGTCGAGTTGACACAGGGATGTGTGGCTTTCCCTCGAGGCTTTCTGACAGGGCTGTCACATGTGCCAAGGTGGTGTGAGTCGATACCTGGTGTGAGAGTCGAGGTAGTGCAGGGAAATCAGGTTGGTCTGGAGTAGCCTGAGTTATTTGTGGGTCTTTTGGAATGGTGGCACGACCCCTTGAAGTTCATCTCAACTTTCCTGTTGAGAGGGCCTCCTCTTGATATACGATGGGAATCACCGGAATCCTTTCATGATGTAACAGGGAAAGGAACTCTCATCTCTCACGGAGGAGGGTGAAACGGGGCTCCTCTTGAAATGTATCAGAACCCGCAGTGTTCCTCTCGAGGGGAGATGGGTATATGGGGGAATTTCTTGAGTTGCAGCAAGGGTGTAAAGGACTCATTGTGGTTCAAGAGGGAAGGTGTGATTTCCCTCGAGACACTGCAGTGGAAAAGGGCCCCATCTCATCTGGTGGGGAGAACGTCCTGGTTTTTCTTGGGTTGGGGCAGGTTCCTCTCGGGATATGATGGGAGCCTCAGGGATGCATTCGTGTGGCCTCAGGAAAGGCCAGTCTCCATGCGAGTTGGGAGGGGCCTCTCGTTATTCCTCTCTAGTTGGTGCCAGGTCCTAAATCTTCGTCTGGATCTGAGGCCGGAACCTGAAGTTCCTTTCCAGTGCTGACATGGACCTTGGGGTTCCTCTGGAGTCTCCACAGTGGTGTCAGGCCTCGTCTCGAGTGGAGACATGCACGTCTGCTTTCCTCCTGTGCTGTAGCAGCAGTGTCAGGCTTCCCATCGAGTTGACACAGGGATGTGTGGCTTTCCCTCGAGGCTTTCTGACAGGGCTGTCATATGTGCCGAGGTGGTGTGAGTTGATACTCAGGGTGACAGTCGAGGCAGTGCAGAGAAATCAGCTTCTTCTGAAATAGACTGAGTTATTTGTGAGTCTTTTGGAACGGTGGCATGACCCCTTGAAGTTCGTCTCAACTTTCATATTGAGGGGCCTCCTCTTGAGATGCATCGGGAATGACAGGAATCCTTTATCCACGAAGCAGGGAAAGGAACTCTCATCTCGAACGGAGGAGGGTGAAACGGGGCTCCTCTTGAAATGTGTCGGAACCCACGGTGTTCTGTCGAGTGGAGATGGTTATATCGGGGAGCCTCTTGAGTTGCAGCAAGAGAGTAGAGGATGCATCATGTTTCAAGAGGGAAGGTGTGATTTCCCTCGAGACGCTGCAGTGGAAGAGGGCCTCATCTCGCCTGGAGGGGAGAACCTCCTGGTTTTTCTCAAGTTGCGTCAGGTTCCTCTCGAGTTACAACAGGGACCTCAGGGACCTGCTCCTGTCGCCTCAGGTAAGGCTACTCTACATGCAAATTGCGAAGGGCCTCTTGGGATTCCTCTCCAG
>SJYV01048672.1:18919-33133 GCA_006410875.1 Neotragus pygmaeus | reverse complement strand
GGGCGTGTGCAGGCAGGTGTGTGCTGGCACAGGGTGTGTGCAGGTGGGTGTGTGCAGGCGGGTGTGTGCAGGCAGGCGTGTGCTGGCACAGGGTGTGTGCAGGCGGGCGTGTGCAGGCGCCGGGGCAGCGGCGTCCAGCCCCGTCTCCTCCACTAAAAGCACCACCATCATGGCGTTGTCTCCAAGGCCACCCAGCACAGCTCAGAAGTGTTCTCCCACACCATCGTCATGGCTTTAAAATATATGTGTATATATATATTTCATAGCCAAGGGATGTTCTTACTACCAAGTCTACCCATATTAGAGCAAGGCAAAATACAGCCTTCAGCTTTAAATTATGACTTAGCACAAATTTGAAAAGATATTATTTTATCAAATATTCCTGTTGGGTATTTTACAATATGTCTCTATTGAGTTAATGTCATTTGACCTTTATAAATGAGTAGACTCTGTATAAATGAATAAAATACAATCCAAGATTGATCTTATTATGTAACATTGTTAAAGAATCAAAATGCATTTCCCCTATCAACTTATTTCTAGTTTGTTTTCGTCTGAAACAAGGAAACTAAGCAATGATCACCAGGAATAGAAAATGACCTTTCATGGGGCCATAAATGCAAATCCTGGATCTAATAAAGACAGAATTCAGACGGAGCAGACCGAAAGAAATATAGATTTGATTTCCAATTTAGCCTCAGACGTTTGGGGGCCCCCAAGCCCCTAACACTCGTGTGTGTGGCCGGTGAGGGTGGGAAGGGCCAGGGCTGGGCTTGCTGGCAAGATGCTCCGACTCTGTGCCACAGGAAGTGGTGCCTCCTCCCACCCAGCTGCAGAGACGGAATCTCAGTCCCAAACCCGAGCTCATACTCCATCACTCAGGCGTGTCCGACTCTTTGGGACCCTAAGGACTATAGCCCGACAGACTCCTCTGTCCATGGGATTCTCCAGGCAGGAATACTGGAGGGGGTTGCCATGCCCTCAGACCCTTGAGGGAGAAGGCAATANCGAGCTCATACTCCATCACTCAGGCGTGTCCGACTCTTTGGGACCCTAAGGACTATAGCCCGACAGACTCCTCTGTCCATGGGATTCTCCAGGCAGGAATACTGGAGGGGGTTGCCATGCCCTCAGACCCTTGAGGGAGAAGGCAATAGCACCCCACTCCAGTACTCTTGCCTGGAAAATCCCGTGGACAGAGGAGCCTGGTAGGCTGCAGTCCATGGGGTCATGAACAGTTGGACACAACTGAGTGACTTCACTTTCACTTTTCACTTTCATGCATTGGAGAAGGAAATGGCAACCCACCCCAGTGTTCTTGCCTGGAGAATCCCAGGGATGGCAAAGCCTGGTGGACTGCCGTCTATGGGGTCGCACAGAGTTGGACACGACTGAATCGACTTAGCAGCAGCAGCAGCAGACCCTTGAGTGCTCCTTACAAGGTGCAGATCAAAATTAATCAAAACCTGAAGCACCTTCCTAGTAACTGCAGGGCCCTGGAGCTATTCTGCTTGCAGCCATTCGGTGACAAGAACACATAAGTAGCGTTGAGGACGTTGTGATCTTCATTCTGGTGAAAGAGGAAAATTAACTTTGTGAGACTTGTAGCGAAGCCAAGTGAATCGAGGTTGCGTTTGCATCTGACACTGCCCTTGGTGTTGAAGTGATGACGTGGCTTTCACAACCTTGCTTTACTTTAATGTCTGATAAAAGATGTCCAGCTTTTTAAAATGCACGCCATCTCTTCAAGGTGCGGGCTTAGCTCTGCTGCACTCGTTGTGTCCAGGCCGTGGCAATGGGCATCCTTGCACTTGGGAGGATTTGAGAGCAGTCTGTAAATACACGATGTGGGTGCCTGGGGGTGCCCCACGGTCTGCTTACATTGGGTCTCTGGCCGTTTATAATAAAACACAATGGTCGTGTTAATGGAACGGTGGTCAGGCCGCGTGAGGAAATGGCCTGTGTCCTCCATGCGCACAGCCGTGGAACGAGGACCTGGAGCCTGCACGCTCTCCGGGCAGAAGCTGGCTCTTGCAGTGACGCGCCGGGCAACCAGGGAGCCCCCTCTGCCCTCTGCCCTCTGCCCTCTGCCCTGCACTCCGTGTGGCTGCTGGCGTCACCCAGGCTCGTCCGGCTTGGCGAGCGGACGGTGTGAAAGCTGGACGCCTGCTTGTCCTTAAGGACCGTTTTTCTCTCTCCTCAGACACCTCCGAAGGATGCAACAAATTCGATTTTTAGGAGACTGCATTCCCCACAGGCGCTGCTCTGCTGACGTGGGGAATCTGTCTTGCAGGATATAGACATCAAGGTTCCTTCAGGTGCTGGTGACAGAATAACAATGCGGCTTTACTATTTGCTGGAAAGGAAGGGGTCCGTTCAAGGCCTCTGCTGTCTGGTCTGTTCCGGCCCAGCTCTCCCCCCACAAAAGGCTTTACCAGGAGGAGGGCCCCTGGCAGAAACGGGCCCGGGCTGGTGCGCTCCTGGGACGGGAGCTGCTGCAGCCTCTCCTCGCACAGGCAACGCCAGGAGGCACGTGCTGTGGGCCCCACCGCAGGAGGCCCCGTGCAGGCCAGTTTATCAGGCGGGAAAGACACCGGGGGGCCAGCCCCACCCCTCACCCCACGTTATACACCGTGCAGGTGGAAGAACCAGGGGCTGGTCCGCGTCCAGGCCCTTAACCTTAACTCCTGAATTAATACAATTTCTACTCAAATCAGCACGCCTCAAGAGTTAAGTAGGACCGCAGTAATAATTACAGTGGGTTCAATCCCTGGGTGGGGAAGATCCCCTGGAGGAGAGCATGGCAGCCCACTCCAGTATTCTTGCCTAGAGAGCCCCGTGGACAGAGGAGCCTGGTGGGCTGCAGCCCACGGGATCGCAGAGTCGGACAGGACGCAGGGACCAAGAGCAGCACGGCGCGATGGTTACACTGGGTTGCTGCTGATGTCTAGCCACTAAGGACCACAGGATAAACCCTGGCCAACTGGCCCCACCTCCAGCCGAAACGGTGCTTTTCTGCGTGTTTAGGGAACCGTGAGCCTGGGCATCTGCCTGTCCCCAGGATACTGGCCAGTGAGGCCTGCATCCCAAAGAGCTGGAAGCCAGGACGTCTGCACCTTGGTGTCTGCACCCGAAAGCCTCCAGGCAGTCAGTCTAGCCCCACACCACTAACTTGTAGAAAAGATAATCAAAGACAGTTTTCATTTTCCTCTGAGTCGGGAGGGAAAACAGAGCCGCTCACGTCTGTTTGCTTGTTTGTTTTCCTCTTGTAAACGCGCATGCTGAGATCTCTGATGATGATCATGGTTCCAAGATAAATTCGCCCTTCATTCTGTACGTTGACTGGTGCTATTTATTTTAAAATGAGCTCCTGTTCCCCCCCCCCACAGGGTTCTTTGTAATTTCTCAGTTGAATGATTATACTTTCCTGAACCATTTACGTCCTCACCCTTCTCGAGGGTGAGTGACCCTTCTGAAGGTCAGCTCTGCTGAAATGACCTTAGTCAGCTGATTGCCACCTTTTTCAGATCATTACTAACTCTAAGACTATTCAGAGGCCCCAAACCCAAGTCCAGGGGCAAATGTCCTCGACGCAGACGTCGCCATCTGTCGCCTCTCCACTTCTGGTCTTCCAGAGAATTCTCTCCCTCCAGGGAGCGGGCAGCTTTGCGGCCAGGTGCCCAGACACACGCGCTGCTTTCCCGTGGCAGGCCCCCGAGCAGAGAGGCCCTGCCTGGCTCCATCCTTTCCTGCTTTCAGTTTGTAGGAGGACGGTCTCCTCACGACAAGGGCTGCGCCTCTGCGGCCTCAGCTCTGTGTGACTTCCTGCGGTCAGGAGCGGCAGCTGCCTTTCCTCCGGACAGTGCCCTTCTGAATCCATCCTACATTCCTAACTTTTTTTTTTAGTAATNGGGGGGGACTTCAGCAATGAAACAGAAAAGTAAAGACAGAAACATGGCAGGAAACAGAAGGCAATTTAAACAGTTTTGAAAAAGTATTGCATTCATCCATTTGTTCATTCAACAAATCTCTACTGAAGCCAAATAGGTGCCAGAAATTCTAAGAGGTGCTGGGGATATAGCAGTGATATCATCTTCAGAGATTTGAAAAAAATATGACTTTCAACTAAGTGTCTACACTCAGTAATCCTGTAATTCAAGCAGAGAAATGGATCAAACATGGTTTTAGGTATGCAAAAATGTATCTTCCCTGTAAGATTTATTTCTTTATGAAATTTGATGACAATTATTCTTGTTCAGTCACTCAGTCATGTCCAACTCTCTCAATTATTCTTGTTCAGGGGAGGCGTCAGCCCCTCGAACTCTGAGCTCCCCTCAAACCAGCAGAGCCCACCACTCAGCAGTCAGCACAGCTCCTCTGATAAAAATCTGGTGTTTGTCTGGAGTGGAGGGTCCCCCAAAGCAGGGGTCCCCAACCTCTGAGGTCTAACACCTGCTGATCTGAGGTGGAGCTGATGTAATGACAATAGAAATCTAGTTACAGTAAATGCAACGTGACTGAATCACGCCCACACCAGCCCCCCCCACCCCCGGTCTGCGGGAAAATCGCCTTACGTGAAAAGGGTCCCCGGTGGCCCCACAGGACCAGGCCGCAGCGCGAGGCTGGCTTCTGCGTGGTCCTGGTCTCGCTTCTCTGTCAGGGTGAATGTCAGCACAGGAGGAAGATGTTCAGTCGCCCAGTCGTGCTCTCTGCAACCCCGTGGACTGCAGCCCGCCAGGCTCCTCTGTCCACGGGATTCTCCAGGCAAGAATACTGGAGTGTGTTGCCATTTCCTTCTCCAGGGGATCTTCCCGACCCAGGGATCGAACCCAAGTCTCCCTCATTACAGGCAGATGCTTTACCAGCTGAGCCACCAGGGAAGCTGAGTACTATTTTTAAAATAGTTCAGCCTGTATGCGAGACAGCAAAGGAGACACAGATGTATAGAACAGTCTTTTGCTTTACTGTGCATTTACTCTGACTATATTCTTATTGTCATTACATCAGCTCCACCTCAGATCAGCAGGTGTTAGACCTCAGAGGTCAAAATCATTCTTATCTTGTTTCTTTTCTTCTGGTATCAATATTTTACTCCTAACAAAGGTAATTTGGAGGATGTCCTTTTTTACTGTACTCCAAAATAATTCAGGTAGCAGTGCGATAATCAAATCTATAGTTTTCTGAAATTTGCCTGTTAGATTATCTGGATGTTTCGCTTTCTCTAGAAGAATTCTTTATTGGCTCAATTTCTTTTGACGATATTTTTTTCAACGTAATGACTCTACTATGGTCAACTTTATAAAAGTACAAAGTGAAACTTTTAGTTTATTTGGGTGTTTACATTTTACATGTATAAAATTGCACCAAGTGTTGTTATCTTGGATTTTTAAATTTTCTTCTGATTTACGGTTATTTTTCTCTTGTCGTTTCTAATTTAATTTATTTGTCTTTCTCCTGTTTTCTTGATTAAGCTGGCTTGTAATTTCTGCATGTTTTGTTGACTTTTCACAAACATGTGTTTCTGCTTTAGAATGCTCTTCGTGTCATAATTAATCTCCTCTTTACTCTTTACTTAACCTTGTCTTGTGCTTTCTGCTTATTTTAGGGTAGAAAATGCAATTTAAGGAATTGGCTAAATCATATTAGACAAGCAGAGAAGAGACCAGTGAGCTATCAGAGGTCGTAGCTTCGGGAGCAGACACATCCCCAGGGGTGGGAGGATAGGGGGAGAAGTTGGGGCTCTAGAAACGAGGACGCAGGCCCTGAAGGAGAGCAGGGCTGCGGCGGGAGCTGCTGTGTCTGGGGGGCTGTGATGAGCTGCTGCTGGTGACACGGAAAGCCCTGGAGGTTGGGAACAGCGGTCATGACGCCAGCCTGCCCTATTCCAACCCTTCCTTCAGTTCTTTCCTTTTGAATCTCTTGGTTTAAGAGTGTCTCTTACGTACACAGTCGCACTGTTAGCCAGTTTAAAGCATTTCAATAGGTGCACTGAGCACATTTACATTTACTGAAGCAGGCAAATTAATCTCAGTTTTCTCATCTGTTTTGTGTTGTATTTCACTTCCCTGATAGCTCAGTTGGTAAAGAGTCTGCCTGCAGTGCGGGAGACCCTGGTTCAATTCCTGGGTTGGAAAGATCCACTGGAGAAGGGCCAGGATACCCACTCCAGTATTCTGGTCTGGAAAATTCCATGGACTGAACAGTCCACAGGGTCACAAAGAGTCGGACACGACTGAGGGGCCCTCACTCACTTGTGTTGTATTTATGTGTCCACCAGGCTTCGAGATGGTCACTGGCTCGTCTCTTTCGCTCTCGGTTCTGTCCACGTAACACAGTCATTCGGTTTGCAGAGAGATTTGTATTGCTGTTGCATTGTTAGCTTTATCCAAACACTTGTTTTTAACACACTCTGATTCTCTCTATTTTGAATGCTGATTCTCTGTAGTAAGTAATCTCCCATCTTCCTTCCCAGCATTTAACTCAAAGTAACCTCCTTTTCTCACATGCTAGTAAAGCAATGCTCAAAATTCTCCAAGCCAGGCTTCAACAATATGTGAACCGTGAACTTCCAGATGTTCAAGCTGGTTTTAGAAAAGGCAGAAGAACCAGAGATCAAATTGCCAACATCTGCTGGATCATCAAAAAAGGATGAGAGTTCCAGAAAAATATCTATTTCTGCTTTATTGACTATGCCAAAGTCTTTGGCTGTGTGGATCACAATAAACTGTGGAAAATTCTGAAAGAGATGGGAATACCAGACCATCTGACCTGCCTCTTGAGAAATCTGTATGCAGGCCAGGAAGCAGCAGTTAGAATTGGACATGGAACAACAGACTGGTTCCAAATAGGAAAAGGAGTACATCAAGGCTGTATATTGTCACCCTGCTTATTTAACTCATATGCAGAATACTTCATGAGAAACGCTGGACTGAAAGAAGCACAAGCTGGAATCAAGATTGCCGGGAGAAATATCAATAACCTCAGATATGCAGATGACACCACCACCCTTATGGCAGAAAGTGAAGAAGAACTAAAGAGTCTCTTGATGAAAGTGAAAGAGGAGAGTGAAAAAGCTGGCTTAAAACTTGACATTCAGAAAACAAAGGTCATAGTATCTGGTCCCATCACTTCATGGCAAATAGGTGGGGAAACAGTGGAAACAGTGGCAGATTTTATTTCTTGGGGCTCCAAAATCACTGCAGATGGTGACTGCAGCCATGAAATTAGAAGATGCTTACTCCTTGGAAGGAAAATTATGACCAACCTAGACAGCATATTGAAANAATATTCAAGCTGAAACTCCAGTGTTTTGACCACCTGATGTGAAGAACTGACTCATTGGAAAAGACCCTGTTGCTGGGAAAGATTGAAGGCGGGAGGAGAAGGGGACGGCAGAGGATGAGATGGTTGGATGGCATCACTGACTCAATGGACATGAGTTTGGGTAAACTCCAGGAGTTGGTGATGGACAGGGAGGCCTGGCATGCTGCAGTCCATGGGGTTCTGAAGAGTTGGACATGACTGAGTCACTGAACTGAACCTCCTTTTACTAGAATTCAGTGTCTCTCTGGCAACTGACAAGTCTTTTCTAACTTTTTGTACTCTCTTTCAATTCCCCCCTCTACTTTTAAATAACCCTACTATGTTGCCTTTATTTCAGAAATGCTTATCCAAATGGCCTATAGGATTTGCAACCGTATTTATCTGATTTTTGAAGGACATCTTCCAGCTTCTATTAAGAAGTTAACTCTCAGTTTCAGTCTCGGCTCTTATAAAATGGAAAAAGGTCTTTTCTTTCCAAGGCCAATTTTAAGACTCTCTGCTTGACTTTGCATCTTTGCTTTCTGGAATATTATTTCAATGTGCCCTCTTTATTATTTATTCTTTTGTGCTTATTCTGACTGGGGTTTATGGGATTCTTGAATCTGTGGTTTGATGTCTTTCATCAGTTTTGAGTGATCTTCATCTTTAAAACACTTGCTCCTCTCCATCTATCCTTCCTGGGCTTCCAGAGCCCGGATCATGAATACAGCGTCCTTGCACCTGCTCCACAGCGGCTTCTGCTCTTTGTCTTCATGAGTCTCTCCTGGGTTCTCTCTGCACTTTGCTCTTGGTGTTCCCTCTTAGACGTCTGTTTCATCGTTTCTTCTAGCTAGTTTATTGAGTTATTGATTTCAGGTATTGAATTTTTAATCCTAGAATTTCCAATCGTCATTTCAAGCTTCCAATCCACTTCTAAATTTTTTGTTTTGTAATTTCTAGCACAAACTAATCACATATGTTTAAAGCTGTATTAATTCCTACTCTGATACCCGGCTTCCTTCTGGAGGTAGCATGTGCTGAGCCAGCACCCCGCACCCTCACCGTGCAGAGTCCTGAGCGACTGCCGGGTGTGAAGCAGCCCTTCATGATCACGTGTTGGGTTTACGAATGCTTGCTGTGCATCTGTCTCTGAACGATCTAGGCCAGTTACTGGGGTCAACAACCAGCAGGGCCCTTCCTATCCCCGAGGAGCTCGGAGGAGTGACCCTGGCTTTCCAGATTCTGGGAGGATTATGGAACTCTCTGCTCAGCATGGGTAAAGGCATCAGGTGACCCATGAACTTTACTGTGAGGGGACCCACCCATGACCGACCCACCTCCGTGCACTCACTGCGAGGGGACCCACCTCCACGCCTTCACTGCAAGGGCACCCACCCGTGACCTCACTGTGAGGGGACCCACCTCCATGAGTCCCTGGGCTCCCAGGCTCAGTGCTGCCCTGGATGGACGCCTGGGGAGGAGTGAGGAGCGCGGCCCGTGGAAGCCAGCCTGGCCCCTCCTGCCCAGGACAGCGGCGATGGGCCCAGCCTCTCCCTGGAGAAGCCGGGGCCGGAAAGCCCCTGGCTGGCGGCAGAGCAGCGGCTCCCTCTAGAACATTCTGGTGTTGGCTCCTCCTGCTAGTGCTTGAGGGGGCACTGCCACTGCTACCGGCGGGTCGTTACGAAGCCCAGGGACCCCTGGAGGTCCACACCCCTGGTCCCGCAGCCGCCTGGACTCTTCCTGGTCAGGTCAGGAGCGTGCCTCCTTGCTGGTCACCTGTGACGAGCTATGGTGCATGCACCCTCGAGGCTGCCCACTTGCCTCCGACCCCAGCCTTCCTGTGTCTGAAGCACACAGTCTTGCATTTGTACAACCTTTTAGAGAAGGTCTTTTTTAGAAGACTCATTTCCCCTTATTTAGATGTGTCTGCAGCTAGTTCCATAATTAAACTTTGAAAGCCCCCTCATTTCCATGGACTTAAATGTCTTAAGAGGATGCAGCTGTGTCGTTCTTGGCGTCTTTCAAAGAAAATACACAGATTAGGAAGTGCAGAAAGAAGGGCTCTCTGCTCTCAGCAGTTCCTCCGAGACCCCGCCTCCTGCGCCCCCCCCAGCGTGAGTCAGTGACGTGCCTGCCTTCCCAGCACTGGGGGGCCCGCCTGTCCTACCAGAGTCCATGAGATTGTCCAGGGCCCCAGGGATGAGGAAGATGCGAACTCCTTGCTTTGACTTGTTAGTAGCTCGGCTTTGGCAGTTCTCATTTATTCTTCCCGAAGGGGTAAGCCCCTGGGTGTGGATGAGGTCACTTCCACCAGCACACTCCTAACCCTAAGAAGAGGCGGTTTCCTGTCTCTGCAGCCCGTGTGCCTGATGGGTCACGGAGCCACTGGAGCTGGGAATAAAACAGAGCTGCCATAGATGAGACCGCCTTCACCTCTCTGCATCCCTGTGAGGGGCAAACACTCTCACCTACCTACTCCATAGAGTTTATATTTAACATTTCTCCCAGTGAACCGGAAGTGTCACCTTTAAGTAGAATGGCAGACGCAGACCCCCGGCCCTCGTGAAGGTGCGTGTGGACGCACCCTGTCTGAGACAGGCTCGCGGCGCTGCTCCAGGCCGCCTGGGCCACAGCGCGCGGGAGACACATCGAGAGGCTCCAACTTTGTCTTGAGTCCTGCCTTTTTCACTTGGGGCTTCTCCATTATTTCAAAGACAAAAACAATACTCAAGCTCTTACAAAAGAGTGAAGGAAGCCGATCCTTCACAGGTAGAGGGGACGGCGGGGCCCTAGCCTCAGAGGGTGCCTGCTGTGCCAGGCAGGCCTGCCAATTGCCCCTCGGCTGGCATCACGTCCCCCGAGACAGCTTGGCTGGAGAAGTTTCTGCCATCGCGAACGTGCCATGAGCACCAAACTTCTCCATGTCCTCAACCCCGCATGCCAGCTAACAGCTATCTTCTCAGAGGAGTATCCTGATGTAACAACCGGCCCGCCCAAACAACTTTCAAAATACTAAAAAAGAAAAAGAAAGCAAGAAAGACAAAACAGAGGCCCACAGGGAGCTCAGGGGCTTTTCCTCGTCTTGGTAACCTTTCCAGCAGTTTTGCAAGAAATGACAAACATTTTAAAAACTTGGTTTTTACAGATCTGCATGTCTTCCAATATTGAGCACAAACAGGAGAAATCTTGAGGAGGCAGAACTGTCTGTTTCTTGAGAGGTTTTCGATGAGGCTCCCAATTATAGGCTTGCTTCTCTCCCCAGGCAGCCCCTCCGTCAGAACCAGGCCCAGGGAGCAGACGATATTTTGTTTATTGTGTTAAAGCACAGAGCCGCCCCTTCCTCACCTCTCAGCCTCCACATCCATCTGAGGCTGAGGGTGAAGGACACCCTCACTGCCTGCGCTCGAGCCGCAAAATACTGAAAAGTCTTGAAAACTAGAAGACTCTGAATTCCTCTTAAGTTGAAAGAAGGAAGAATATTCTATAAAACCCAAAAGCCCATATTCTTTCCAAATTCCATCCATAATCTACAAGGAAGTTTCCACTCTTAAATATTATGTGAATTAAAACCCTTCCATTTACAGTGACTTTTCAAACTTTTCATCAAATGCAAAATTTCTGATAGTTTTCACAAAAGGGAACACAACAGGCTTGATGAATTGCAGACCTTAAAAGTGCGGATGGTGATTGTTTCCAGAACCACAAGTTCTCGGTTTCTTGGTGCAGAGGGGAAGGTGTCTCTTTAAGAAAAAAAGAGAGAGAGAGAAGAAAAGACTAGGCAGTGGTCCCCTCTGTTGGTGGGGTCCCACTGGCCCCCTGTCCCCGGGGCGTGGCTGAGTCTCAGACCCCAGGCCTGAGGCTGAGTGTCCCCTTGACCTCATGGGCTGTAGGCACACAGAGAGAAATCGGACGCCCACCCCACCTCCGGGCAGGGCCTCTCTCCTCAGACTTGGGGTCCCTGGAACATGGGGTCCTGGGCGCAGCACCTTCCCCGACCCTGTGGACACCCCCTAGACACCTCGCTGCCCATCCTAGGCTCCTGGCAGATGCAGGAATTCTCCCCTGGACCCCCAACCAGTTACAGGCCACAGACGCGGGACTTGTGCGTATCTGGCTTCCTCTCCAGGCCCCGAGCTGCTCCCGTGACAGGACTGTCTGTCCAGCTCCCGAGCTGCGTGTGGCCTCATCCTACAAATGATAATGACCGCTGACAGGCTGTGAGTGAGCCCTGCAGACGCCCCGCTGTCGACTGAAGAAGCACAGGATGTGAGAGCTGTGAGTAAAGTTTTATTGGGGCAAAATGAGGACTATAGCCTGGGAGGCAGCACTTCAGAAAGCTCTGAGGAACTGCCCCAAGGAGGCGGGGCAGGGCCCGGGGGCTGTCTCTTATACACATCTANATGGGTTAGTCCTGGATTAACACTCCTTCCTGAGTCGGTCTCTTGTCAAGGACAGTGGAATTGAACTAATGGCCAGATAAGCAATCAGGGGCTACTTTTGGAGCCCTGGAGCAGGATCACATCATCCAGAATTTAGTTTTGGTTGTGGTTTCCAGGTGAAAGTACAGATGATCATGCTTACCGAGCACTGTTAGTACGTGCCATGTACTGGTGGATGCACTCTGTAATTATTTGCGTAATCCTCACCAGATCCTGTGGTTACTTTCAGGACTGTATACAGTGAGAGTGAATGTTAGCTAAAATGTCAACAAAATTTAATATGCCTGTTTGATTCTTTCTGTTTGATTCTTTCAGGTGTTACAGGAAGTATTCTTATAATCTTTAGAACTGTTTGGAGTTTTAGAGATGATCTGGAGATCAGCAACATGAATGCTTTTTAGTCCTTTTTCCATTTTTTACACTGTTTAACTTGCAACCTGTAGTTAGCTACCAGGGGTGGAAAATGCAGAAGAATCATAAGTTAAATCACATAAACTTTTTAAATTAAAAAATACAACAGTTTAAATATGTGTTTTAGATTTGGGAGAAAAAATATTAATTACACTGTTAGGTTAAAAAATGAATATACATTATTTATGGATTGTTGCTGTTGGTTAAAAGTAGACACCAAGATGCCTGGATAAAGGTAATGCTTTTAATGTAAATTCCTTGAGGGAGGCATTAATAAGCATATTTGNGAAAAAATATTAATTACACTGTTAGGTTAAAAAATGAATATACATTATTTATGGATTGTTGCTGTTGGTTAAAAGTAGACACCAAGATGCCTGGATCAAGGTAATGCTTTTAATGTAAATTCCTTGAGGGAGGCATTAATAAGCATATTTGACTAGTAACAACATATAACATGTATATTAGTTTTGTTTTTAATTAGATTTAGACAGAATTCATTATTTTTAATGGCTTTTCATTAGTGAATAGAAACCATTATTTGGATTGTTATTAGTAAAATAAATTCAAGGTGTATGCTTATTTTCTGCAAAGAATCTCTTATGTATTTAAAGAAACCGTTGATTGGAATACAAATCATAGACATTTGAAATTCTTTGCTTTTAGACAAAAGTATGATTCATATGCTCTAAAGATAGCACTTTTATCTCTTTTTCTCAGCTCAGGTGTTAGTAGTGAACTACATTGAAGTGAGATGGTTTACTTACACTATAGAAAAGTCATATTGCTAACCAGTTATATTTGCTCCTCTTCGTTTTTCAAGTAATGTTGTTGGAGATGTGGACGGGATTGAGATGTGTCTCTCAGATTTTTATTTTTCTTTGAACACATTAGCTTAGTTTGGGTTCAGAATTTATGCATGTCAGCTGAGCTCTTTGAGTTAAATATGCTTTAAAGAAGCAGTGCAGATTAAGCAGGATCTCAGACGCGAACCCAGATTTACAGTATTTGCCATTATTTTCACATGGGGAATTGTCTACCTTAAACAGACCAGTTGGAATTAATCTCCAGTTGTGTGATTTATTTACCCTCGTGTAGAAATACGTCTTCCTGGTGCTAGTCTCCTGCGTTGTAAGCATCTCAAAATGAGAAAATAGAGTGACTTGTTAATGGTACACCATGGAGGTAGAGGTGGGTTCTTTTCATGCACAAATAAGCCATAAATTAAGCTAACAGTGTTTTTCCTTAGCTATAATTTGTCCAACTTTTGAAGGTTTTTATGTAACCTTAAATAATGAAATATCCTTCTTTAGGCCACCTCTCTTTTCCTTTGGCATTGCTCTGTGCAAATTTCTTTATTACAAAGAGGGTATGACAATAAGCACAGTGTTACCTGTAAATCAGTATCCATCTCTTCCATCCACTAGGCTGTAGAGCTACCCCCAAATATGTAACAGTAAAGTCAGTAAAACCTAGATATTAAAATGTAGCCCACTTAACAACACTTAGGTTTTATTTGTTTTCTGTGAGTTTCATAAATATGTCTTCCTCTTTCTTCCAGCCTTTATTCAGAGCTCATGGGTTTTCTGACTAATTTCCTTGTTTGGTTCCATTATTCAGTCTCAAATACCACATTGCAGTTTTGGTCTCGGCTCCTAAATCTTCTTTGGTCTGTGACAGTTTTTATTGTCTTTCCTTGCTTGTCATTACCTCAAGGTTTTTTAAGGACTATTGGCCAAGTGTTTTGTAGAATGTTCCGTTCCTCAGTTGGGGTTTGTCTGATGTTTTCTTTGTCATGGGGGTTATGGATTTTTAAAAAAGAATCCAAGAGTGGTTCTGTACCCTTCTTAGCACATCCTATCAGGATGTGCATGGTAATCCATGATACCGAAGGTGGGATTGACCTCCATCACTTCGCTGAGGTGCTCTTTACCAGGCTTCTACATTGAGAAGTTGCCTTTCCCCTGCTTTTCTGCCTTAATCTTGGGAAGCTAGTCCCTAAATGCAGCAGGTGCTAGGATTAAACTTCACCTCCTGAAGGGGTCAGCTGTACTTCTGACTC
>SJYV01048672.1:0-15628 GCA_006410875.1 Neotragus pygmaeus | reverse complement strand
GGATTTTGGCGAAGTGGGAAACACACGCAATCAAACACACTGTTGTTGTCGTTGTTGTTTTTCAGAAGGCTGCTGCTAGTCCCGAGGAGCAGACATCACCATGGAGAATTTTAGTGCTTGTCTAGATATGAGGAGATGCAAGAGTTAGGCTCATTACATCTTCTGGAAATATCTATCTATCTGAAGGACTGTTCTGCCAGTTTTTCCCAGAGCACAGAGGGCCTCGTTCCTGATCTCCACCCTGAACTCCTCTCAGGGGGCGGAAGGTCAGTGGTCAGGACAGCTTGTTATTTAACTGATGAGAGGTAGATGACAGGTGCCAGCCTTCCGTTGGCACACTGACTGAAGGAAGGCAGGACAAGGCAGAATGATTTCTCTGCAAAGCTCAAGCTTTGTGTGTTATAGCTGGAGATTTTGGGGGTGAGGCTGCAAACTGATTCCAAAATTCTATGAAGCAATTGTCCTTCTATTAAAAAAAAATACATTTTTAAAAAGCAATTAAACTTGAGAGCCTGAAATCCTGATTTCTGTCAAATTCAAATCCCTAGGGGTGGCTCAGATGTTAAAGCATCTGCCTGCAATGCGGGAGACCTGGGTTTGATTCCTGGGTCGGGAAGATCCCCTGGAGAAGGAAATGGCAATCCATTCCAGCACTCTTGCCTGGAAAATCCCATGGACATAAGAGCCTGATAAGCTACAGTCCATGGGGTCGCAAAGAGTCGGACACGACTGAGTGACTTCACGTCACGTCAGGGATACTGAAGAAATATAGTATGACATTCTGAACCCAAATTGTAAGTATGAAAGGAAGTTGTGAGTTAATCTACACTGGCCTGTCCTAAAATGTGACCCTTAAACTTTTATTCCTTTAGACAACATAGAAGAAAATTATGATATTGAAGGGAGGACTCAGGTTATTTTAATATTTGTTATATGTTAGAAAAATTGATACAATGTGTCAAAATTAAGGTACCATACGGCAAGATGTGTTTATATTTTTAAGGGAAACATACTTTTTTAAATAAAATTTTTAAAAATTAATTAATTTATTTATTCTTTGGAGGCTAATACTCTACAATATTGTATTGGTTTTGCCATACATTGACATCAGTCCGCCATGGGTGTACATGTGTTTCCCATCCTGAACCCCCCTCCCACCTCCCTCCCTATCCCATCCCTCTGGGTCATCCCAGTGCACCATCCCAAGCATCCTATATCATGCTTCGAACCTGGACTGGCAATTCGTTTCACATATGATAATATCCATGTTTCGATACCATTCTCCCAAATCATCCCACCCTCGCCCTCTCCCACAGTGTCCAAAAAACTGTTCTATACATCTGTGTCTCTTTTGCTGTCTCGCATACAGGGTTATCATTACCATCTTTCTAAATTCCATATATATGCATTAGTATACTGTATTGGTGTTTTTCATTCTGGCTTACTTCACTCTGTATAATAAGCTCCAGTTTCATCCACCTCATTAGAACTGATTCAAATGTATTAAACTGTATTCTTTTTAATGGCTGAGTAATACTCCATTGTGTATATGTACCACCGCTTTCTTATCCATTCACCTGCTGATGGACATCTAGGTTGCTTCCATGTCCTGGCTATTATAAACAGTGCTGCGATGAACATTGGGGTACACGTGTCTCTTTCAATTCTGGTTTCCTCAGTGTGTATGCCCAGCAGTGGGATTGCTGGGTCATAAGGCAGTTCTATTTGCAGTTTTTTAAGGAGTCTCCACACTGTTCTCCATAGTGGCTGTACTAGTTTGCATTCCCACCAACAGTGTAAGAGGGTTCCCTTTTCTCCACACCCTCTCCAGCATTTATTGCTTGTAGACTTTTGGATCGCAGCCATTCTGACTGGTGTGAAATGGTACCTCATTGTGGTCTTGATTTGCATTTCTCTGATGATGAGTGATGTTGAGCATCTTTTCATGTGTTTGTTAGCCATCCGTATGTCTTCTTTGGAGAAATGTCTATTTAGTTCTTTGGCCCATTTTTTGATTGGGTCGTTTATTTTTCTGGAGTTGAGCTGCATAAGTTGCTTGTATATTTTTGAGATTAGTTGTTTGTCAGTTGCTTCATTTGCTATTGTTTTCTCCCATTCAGAAGGCTGTCTTTTCACCTTACTTATAGTTTCCTTTGTTGTGCAGAAGCTTTTAATTTTAATTAGATCCCATTTGTTTATTTTTGCTTTTATTTCCAGTATTCTGGGAGGTGGATCATAGAGGATCCTACTGTGATTTATGTCAGAGAGTGTTTTGCCTATGTTCTCCTCTAGGAGTTTTATAGTTTCTGGTCTTACATTTAGGTCTTTAATCCATTTTGAGTTTATTTTTGTGTGTGGTGTTAGAAAGTGATCTAGTTTCATTTTTTTACAAGTGGTTGACCAGTTTTCCCAGCACCACTTATTAAAGAGATTGTCTTTACTCCATTGTATAGTCTTGCCTCCTTTGTCGAAGATAAGGTGTCCATAGGTGTGTGGATTTATCTCTGGGCTTTCTATTTTGTTCCACTGATCTATATTTCTGTCTTTGTGCCAGTACCATACTGTCTTAATGACTGTGGCTTTGTAGTAGAGCCTGAAGTCAGGCAAGTTGATTCCTCCAGTTCCATTCTTCTTTCTCAAGGTTGCTTTGGCTATTCGAGGTTTTTTGTATTTCCATACAAATCTTGAAATTATTTGTTCTAGTTCTGTGAAAAATACCGTAGGTAGCTTGATAGGGATTGCATTGAATCTGTAGATTGCTTTGGGTAGTATACTCATTTTCACTATATTGAGTCTTCCAATCCATGAACAGGGTATATTTCTCCATCTATTAGTGTCCTCTTTGATTTCTTTTATCAGTGTTTTATAGTTTTCGATGTATAGGTCTTTAGTTTCTTTAGGTAGGTATATTCCTAAGTATTTTATTCTTTTTGTTGCAATGGTGAATGGAATTGTTTCCTTAATTTCTCTTTCTGTTTTCTCATTGTCAGTATATAGGAATACAAGGGATTTCTGTGTGTTGATTTTATATCCTGCAACTTTACTATATTCACTGATTAGCTCTAGTAATGTTTTGGTGGAGTCTTTAGGGTTTTCTATGTAGAGGATCATGTCATCTGCAAACAGTGAGAGTTTTACCTCTTCTTTTCCAATCTGGATTCCTTTTATTTCTTTTTCTGCTCTGATTGCTGTGGCCAAAGCTTCCAAAACTATGTTGAATAGTAGTGGTGAGAGTGGGCACCCTTCTCTTGTTCCTGATGTTAGAGGAAATGCTTTCAATTTTTCATCATTGAGGATAATGTTTGCTGTGGGTTTGTCATATATAGCTTTTATTATGTTGAGATATGTTCCTTCTATTCCTGTTTTCTGGAAGATTTTTATCATAAATGGATGTTGAATTTTGTCAAAGGCTTTCTCTGCATCTATTGAGATACTCATATAGTTATTATTTTGCAATTTGTTAATGTGGTGTATTACATTGATTAATTTTTGGATATTGAAGAATCCTTGCATCCCTGGGATAAAGCCCACTTGGTCAAGATGTATGATGTTTTTAATATGTTGTTGGATTCTGTTTGCTAGAATCATACTTTTTTTTCTTTGTAGAGGTAATTTATATTCATTATTGACTATTAAGAATAAATAAAAGTAAACTAAACTGAAATTAAATCATCCATATCTCATCACCCAGAAATAATTATTAACATTTTAGTGGGTGTTTTTCCAGATTCTGTCAATGTGTGTATGCATTATAATTTCCAAAGGTAGGGTTCTATTATATTTACTCTTTTGTAAACTTTTTTTACCTAATAGTATATTTTTGGCATTTTTCCAAGTCAAACTCTAATTATGATTTCTGGTGCCAGTAGAATTCTACTGTGTGGACTTATCATAGCTCACTTAGTTACTCTTTTGCTAATTGCAATTTATTTCATTTCCAGGGTTTTTTTTTTTAATTAAACACTTCTGTAAAAATTATTCTTTAAGCATACACATTTGCTTGCTTATTTTTTTTTCCTTACAAAAGTTTTCTGACACTGTTGTACATATTTTTTAAATTATCAGCACACATTCTTAAAGGTCCTTCTAAAAGCTCATCCTGACATCCCACTGAGGCTCACAGAGAACAGTGACTTTCCCATCTTCACAGCCCAGGAGCGGCTCTCCCTTCTGTTTCAGCCATTTTGGCTGCAAGGGAAGAGTAGATGATTGTTGTTTGAACTCTCATTTTTGGAAGTGAGATGTGAGTAAGCCTTTCTTACATTTCTACTGGCTCTTGTGTTTGTTTAATAAGAACAAGAGCTCCTTTGTCGAGGGATAAGATGAAGCTGTGGGGCCAGTGCCGTCTGGGGCTCGGTGATCAAGACGACAGTTTCATGCTTAGAGTGAGAAGAGGGGCGATGCTTGGCTTTCACATCTGAGAAGGGAAGGCGATGGAGTGCTGTGGTCTGAGGCAGGGGTAAGGGGCTGAGGAAGTCCCCCGTCTTGTGGTCGTCCACATGCTTTTCACAGACAAGGCTGTTCTGTGCTGTAGGACACGTGTGTGTGTGTGTCTGTGAGTGTGTGTGTGTGTGAGATCACCTTCACTCGTCTCTCACTGTGAGGAAGGGAAATGTATCCGCCCAGTTACTGATTCTGAGGCAGAAATCATGGAAACCTGGCACAGTTCAGTTCTTCCCTGAGGTCAGCCTGGCCCTGAGATCAGTCTCTGGGTGTGAGAATATTTCTTGTGAGTGATGATTGCTGCATATTGGTCACCTTGCCCCTAGATCAAATGAGCCAGAAAAAGAAGTAAAACCGAAGCAATCAGAAAACGCATCACCAGGAAGGTGAGCTGTGTGCCACGGATGCTGCAACAGATGAACAGAGAGGTGGGCAGGCCCACACCCCGACTCAGCCGCAGAGTCTCCTGGCCCCAGGCCCCAGGAAGGGGGCCCCCACGTGGGCAGAAGCCCCCTGGCCTCTGTCTTCCTCTAGCTGGTGGCGACCACTGCCTGGCCTGACCTCCTCTGCGCCTTGACCTCAGGAGGATGAGCCTGCGGAGGCCGTGGCCTGTGCACAAGGCCTCCCTGGGCTGAGCCGCGTCCACAGGCCCAGGTCCAGGGCGGCTCAGCTGCCCGCACTCCTCTGGCCCAGCCTGGTCTTCACAGGTAGCGTTTCTTTCCTCGGGCTGCACTCAGCCGAGGCTGCAGGGATCGAGGAGCTGATCCACGTAGCCAGGGTGTATTTTTGCTTTGCCAGCTGNCAGGTCCAGGGCGGCTCAGCTGCCCGCGCTCCTCTGGCCCAGCCTGGTCTTCACAGGTAGCGTTTCTTTCCTCGGGCTGCACTCAGCCGAGGCTGCAGGGATCGAGGAGCTGATCCACGTAGCCGGGGTGTATTTTTGCTTTGCCAGCTGGGCTCATATGAATGAAGAGCCAGCTGCACGCGGACAACGTGTGCAAACAATGTGCAAATGACCAGAGTGGCATCGGGACAGCACGAGGCTCCGGCTCAGCACACATGACACGGATGTCGGCGTCAGAGATGCAGAAAGCCCGGCGGGCAGGCCCCACACCGCGTCCGAGCTGGGAGCGGCAGGCCTGGGCCCGGCTCACTTCTGCACCTGAGAACACTTCCTCGCATCCTGGGATAAGGCTGACGAGAACCGAGGTGTGATTTTTGAGGAAAAGGTTGCTGTGGCTCTTTCTGTCTCTGAGCAGAAGCGAGGAGAGTAGCTGCAGCGCCGAAGACGAAGACCCCACAGTGTCGTCAGTCACTCAGCACGTGGTTTCACTCGTTAGCCTGCAGATCGGCTCATCTGTGTGCCTGTCTGTGTGTGTAATGATGTGTATTCGTAGAATTATGAAGTACATGGAATTTATGCGCATGCAGTGAAAGTACGTTCTCGTGCAGCAGACCTCTCTTTCAGACTTCAGTTTCATAGTAGTGTGGATTCACAGACACTGAAGAGGCAGGTACGGAGAGCTCAGATGAAGCCCCTGACCCCCGCAAGGCGGCCTGCCCTGCTGCTGGCGTCTCCCCCAGAAAGTGCACTTCCTCCGCGGATGAGCCACAGGACACATCGCCACCACCCTTGCTGCTGGCATTCTGTAGGTTTGTACACATGTATAATGACATGTGTCCACTGGTACCGTATCACGTGGAGTAGAGTCCTGCCCTGAACATCCTCTGTGCCCCATCTATTTCCCCTCAAACCTGTGGCACCCACTGACCTTTCTGTTGTCTTCACAGTTCTGTCTTTTCCAGAATGTCATACTGTTGGAATTATGCAGGGTGTAGATCTTTCAGAATGCCTTCTTTCACTTAGTAATGTACATTTAAAGTTCCTCCATGTCTTTTCATGGTAGATAACTCATTTCTTATTCAGTTCAGTTCAGTTCAGTCACTCAGTCATGTCCGACTCTTTGTGATGCCATGGACCACAGCATGCCAGGCCTCCCTGTCCATCACCAACTCCAGGAGTTCACCCAAACTCATGTCCATTGACTCAGCGATGCCATCCAACCATCTCATCCTCTGTCGTCCTCTTCTCCTCCTGCCCTCAATCTTTCCCAGCATCAGNCCTCCCTGTCCATCACCAACTCCAGGAGTTCACCCAAACTCATGTCCATTGACTCAGCGATGCCATCCAACCATCTCATCCTCTGTCGTCCTCTTCTCCTCCTGCCCTCAATCTTTCCCAGCATCAGGGTCTTTTCCAATGAGTCAGCTCTTTGCATTATGTGGCCAAAGTGTTGGAGCTTCAACTTCAACATCAGTCCTTCCAGTGAACACCCAGGATTGATCTCCACTATGATGGACTGGTTATATCTCTTTGCAGTCCAAGGGACTCTCAAGAGCCTTTTCCAACACCACAGTTCAAAAGCATCAGCTATTTGGTGCTCAGATTTCTTTATTATTAGCATTGAATAATATTCCATTATTGTGTCTGGACATATGAGTTTATTTTTACCTGTTCACCCTCTGAAGGACATCTTGGTTGCATCCAAGTTCTGAAGTTATGGATAAAATTGCAATAACCATCTGCGTGCAGGTTCTTGTGTGAACATCTCTTTTCAGCATCTCTTTTCCTTGGGTAAGTATCAGGGAGCGCGAGTATTGGACTGTGTGGTAAGAGCATGTCTACTGTGTAAGAAACCATCCAGCTGTCTTCCGAAGTGGCTGCACCATTTGCGAGAGTTCCTGTTGCTGCACACTCTTCTCAAAACGTGCGGCCGGCAGGGCTCTGGACTTGGGCTTTCTAACAGGCGTGTGGTGCTGCCTTGCTGTTGAAACAGTGGGCTTAAACTTAGCACTGGCCCTAACAGTGCGAAGCAGAGCGGGAGCACAGACGGCCAGTGGGAGCACCTACTGTGAGTCAGGCCCACGGAAGCTGAGCCTCTCATGCTACTGAATGGAACAGGCTGCACTGACGTCGACTGAGCTCCCAGAGCCTCTGCAGCAGTTGGAGAGGAGTGTGAGGATAATGCCTGCCTTCTGGGCGTCGGTAAGCTGGGGGTTGGACAGTAAGTATCAGCCGTCACCATCATTATGTCAGAAGCACTGGTCACAAGAAGGAATACTAGCCGGAATAAGAACGCAGAAGAGAGAACTTAGGTAAATCAGGGCGTTGACACCCCAACAGGACATTGACAATATGCCAATTCATTTACTTGCAAATAATTGTTAAACATTTATGTCATACTTGGACCTCAGGGCACAATTCCATCAAAGCAGGTATGACCTTTGTCCTCACTGAGGTGGGTTTAAATGATCATAGCAGAAACTAACGGACAAACGCTGTTATTCACCAGATAATTTAAATGACTAGTAGCAAGCCTCTTGATGAGGATGAAAGAGGAGAATGAAAATGCTGGCTTGAAATTCCATATCAAAAAAACTAAGGTCGTGGCATCTGGTCCCGTCCCTCACGGCAGTTAGATGGAGGAAAGGGAAGCAGGGACAGATTTCACTTTCTTAGGCTCCCAGTCGCAGTGGACAGTGACTGCAGCCATGAAATTAAAAGACGCTTGCTCTTTGGGAGGAAACTGTCAGTTCACTGACAAAGGTCCTTATAGACAAAGTTATGGGTTTTCCAGTTGTCATGTGCGGATTTGAGAGCTGGACCATAAAGACGACCGAATGTCAAAGAAGTGATGCATCTCAACTGTGATGCTGGAGAAAATGAGAGTCCCTTGTACAGCAAGAAGGTCAAACCAGTCAGTCCTAAAGGAAATCAACCCTGAATTCATTGGAAGGACTGAAGCTGAAGCTCCAATTCTTTGGTTACCTAACGTGAAGAGCTGACTCTTTGGAAAAGACCCTGATTCTGGGAAAGATTGAAGGCAAAAGAAGAAGGGGATGACAGAGATTGAGGTGGTTTGGTAGCATCACTGACTCAGTGGATATGAATTTGTGCCAGCTCTGGGAGGTAGTGGAGGACAGAGGAGCCTGATGTACTGCAGTCAAGGGTCATAAAGAGGAGGACAGGACTTGGTGACTGAACATTGACAGGCCTGAGCATCCCGGGCTCTGTGATTAAAATGACAACCCAGCCCCCAGCTGCCTCACCTCGAGCACCCGACCTCTTTCCATCAGACATCAGTGCCCAAGAGCGGAGCCACACTCTCGCCTCTGTCGCCTTTGCTGATGATGTGGACAGGTTTTCTCTCTGCCGGACATGCTATCCTGAGAACTGCTTCCGGAGGGGTGGCCGTGACTCAGCGCAGCTGGATGACTCAGAGTCGTGTGCTCGGATCTCTGGGCTCAGAAGAAGGATGTGGTCATTCGGCATCATGCAAATGATCCAATTTCTTACTCCTTTGTAAGCCCAGTGTAGTCAGAGTCAAAAGAGAGTGCATCTATTTATTCCTCAGCAAACAAGAGCAAGTAAGCACATCTTTCTAACTTTGCTGTTTCTTCTTAAAGCAACAGTGAAACCTGCTTGAGCAGAACCTAGCTTCTTCTCGAGCCTTTGGTCCACTTAGGCATGAATTGACTTCTCAGTGAGCTTTGATGAAACCGCACCTCATAACTTTTCAAGTCAAACATGTTACTCTATTTTATAAGGGAATATACTTTTCAGTAGATGCTGGATCAGCCCATGCTTTCCCCAGTGTCTGTGATGCTGCTTCCTTCACAGGCCAGGAGGACCCAGCTGTCTGGGGCAGGGACCGTTGAGCCCTGACAGGCTGGTTTGCAGCTCCTCACTTTCTGGCAGGGGGCTGCACACGTGACCGTGGGGCCTTCGGTTGGGCAGAGCTGGGGGGATTTTTCTGCAGTTCTCAGCTTTAGGGCATCTACACTGTCTAACCTGCACCTGATCTTCACGGTGCTTCCATACTGATGTCCAGAGGGTTCCTTTCAAAGGGAGCATCAGACCCTGAACGTGAAAGGATCAAGACTTACATACACTCCCAACCACAGACCCACAAGCAGAACTGTTTTTTTTAACCTCCAGTCCCCTTGTCTCAACACTCACCTCTTCCAGAAACTTAATTGATCAGAGCATCCAAATGAAAGAAGTCAGCTGATGCACCACCTGCCTCTCGGCCTGTCTCCTACCCGTCTCCTGTGGCCTCTCGCCTCCCCTGGGCCTCACTTCCCTTCCACGGTCCTCTCTGACCTCCTCTGGCCCTCTCTGACCTCCTCTGGTCCTCTCTCACCTCCTCTGGCCCTCTCTCACCTCCTCTGGCCCTCTCTCACCTCCTCTGGTCCTCACTCGCCTCCTCTGGTCCTTTCTCACCTCCTCTGGCCCTCTCTCACCTCCTCTGGTCCTCACTCGCCTCCTCTGGTCCTCACTCGCCTCCTCTGGCCCTCTCTCACCTTCTTTGATCCTCTCTCACCTTCTCTGGTCCTCTCTCCCCTTCCACGGTCCTCACTCACCTTCTCCAGGTTCAGGTTCACCCACAGCCTTCCCATTACCGGGTGTTTCCCTGTGATGACTGACTACATGTACACCTGGCCCCATGCTGAGACAGTGTGTCTGCTGGAGGTGAGCTGACCAAGTTATTTAAATTTCTTGAGCTTTCATGTAACCCTTTGCAAACCAGAGTGATAACACACTCCCCGGCAGAGGTGAGAGCCCTCTTTCCACAGGGACAGGGATGTTGGTGTCTCCTCTGTTTTCTGGGTGGCAAGGAGACCCTGGGGGGTACAGCTAAACCTGGATCTGTAATTGACTTGCTGTGGAAAGGGTTTTAGCTCCAAAGAGAAGATGTCTCCATGCCTTTAACTTGTGTTAGTGTTACAGTCTTGCAACATACTCCATGCACACTAAGCGAACATAAAGAAAAATAACAGAGAATTTCAGAGGAAATAAATACTGATCCAGATTTTTCTATTCTGTTAACAAGCTTGAGGCTCTCTTACATGGCATCAAACATTTTGCAAGGTTTTTCTGGGTGAGCCCCTCTGCACTTTTAAAGGGGGCTGCCTCCCCAGATTTTGTGCACACTTTGCCTAAACTTGTAATTTCTTTTGGGAGAAGAATTAACATGTGGAGAAAAAATTCTGTGTTTGGCATCTACCCGGGTCCCTCTCCTCGGGTGCCCTGATCCCTCACTTGGAGACAAGGGACTGGCTCCACCTGGCCACGTGGGGACCCAGCGCTCCTTGCTCTGTGGGCACTTAGCAACCACAGGATCTTCCCAGTTCAAGAGCAGCTGTTTCAGTTGGCGCATCTGAGCACAGCATTTCCATGCACGTCAGGCCCGTGGAGAGCGAGCTGCTCCGCTGAGACTCACCGTGGTCTCAACCTCTTAACCCCTTGGCCTTTGTGAGGTTGCTGCCTGAGTCAGGAGAGGGAAGCCTGCTGCAGATGAATATTAAAAGAGTTTTGTCTAAAAGAGAAACCAATGGGTTTTATGAAAGTTTGAATTAAAGGGAAGAGGATGTGAACAGATTAGTGTCTCTGAGATCTGGCTCTTGCTCGTCTTTCCGTTCCAGCACTATTTGGTGCACCACACGCCCAGTAAGTCGGTTCAGTCGTCAGTCATGCCCAACTCCGCGACCCCACGGGCCGCAGCACGCCAGGCCTCCCTCTCCACTGCCAACTCCCAGAGCTTACTCAGACTTATGTCCCCCAGTGCCTGAGAAACAAACCCTCAGATAAGTCCCTGTCTCTGCATAAGCCAGCTCCGGAGTTCCACTCCTGGTCACCAAGCATGCCGCCAATGGGAAGACCTCCGTGCCGACCTTGCTGGAATTATCTACGATGAGTTAGTGCTGGCCAGCTGTGACCCCGTGGTTTAGCCGGTCTCCTAGGTCAGGCCTGGAGTCGTCACTCCCTTCCTGAGCGGAGAAGCTCAGGGGACTGGCCTGCGTTTCCTGTTGCTGAATGGATAGTGTCAGAGCTGCTCCCTCTCATCGCTAAGGCGGAGAGGGCTGCGACCCTGGCGTGTGCCCTGGGGTGGTGTGCTGCACCCAGCTCAGCCCCTGTGCTGATCTGAGGTCCCTGATGCGGGCATCACCCCTGTACTGGGGAGACCAGCCGGCCCAGGACACAGCTCCTGCCCCCCGCCCCCGCAGTTGGAATGTTCCAGCCTGGATTTCCCCAGACTCGGGGTCTCACCACCCCCCAGGCCTCGTCAGAGCTTCATGTGCAGACACAGCTTCCCGGAATCAGCCCACACCAGCCCAAGAAGGTGACGAGTGACCCTGTCATCTCCGTTTGTACAGATTTTGAGGAGAGACTTTTCATAGGTCAGATATTAGCAAAAAGAAGTGACCTTATTTTAGAAAGCATGATGTCTCAGGACTTCAAAGGGCTTCCATCAATATTCAGGCATGATTCTTCCAGGATATAACAGAATTACGAAGGTGAGGAGACACAGTGAATCACTGAGCTGACTCATCTATTGACTTCAAGCAAAAGTTGGAAATTGTACTTTAATGCAATATAGGTGAGGCAATTCGCTCAGTGGCCAAAGGGTGACTCTCAAACCCAATCACGATCTTCAGCAGAAGGGCCAGCACGGTGCCCCCTGCCCCTCCGACCCGAGCCGGCCTGGGTCCCTGAGTGAGCAATGGTGCTCTTCCTGGGCCAGTTGACTCAGGGCTCTGGAGTCAGACCGGGCTTCTGGGTGGGGGCCCAGAGCCAGCCACCGCCTCCTTGCAAATGAAGTTCAGGAAAAATCGTGCCTCTCTTTAGAGATTGCTTCTGAACCAGCCTGAGCCGTGAGTCACTGCCCTTGACAATACATCTGAAAATGAAATGCATTTTTTGAAGTCTCTAACAATTTGCAAAAACTAAGTTCCTTTGTTTCAGACAAAAATATATACGCCATGTCAGCTCACAGCAGCTCTAAGGTCTTGAATTATTATGGTAATAACCACAATGATTCTGTGGCACAAACTCTTAAAGGCAAAAGTTAGATTGAAGGAGATTGCAGCCCGCTCCCATCAAAGAGAAGACAAACTTCTCCCTGTTGCCGGCTCCGAGCCCGACGCCCACCTCCGCCCAGCTCAGCCCAGCCCATCTCCACTGAGGCCCGATCAGCCAGTCTCCTGGTCCCAGTGAGCTCGAGGGCTTTAGGGGAAGGTCCCAACCCCAGCAGGCCCCCTTAGGCCCTCATCTCTGGCTCCACGCGGGACGGTACTTCTCCTCGGCTTCCTGATTTTTCTCATGAATTCATGCGCTATTAAGTGCTATTCAATTCGCACATTCAGCACAGTGTCCAACAGACAGCTGAGTGACTGACGGAAGCCCTGCTCAAGGCACGTTTAAACGAAATGTTATCAGAGCCCAGATCTCCCGCATCATGACGCGCCTGCCTCCCTAAACTATCATCTTGGCTTCCGTCGTCATCATCGTGGGTTAGTTTTGTGTATTTTTGAACCTTGTAAAGATGAATCACACACTCGTGATGTGGTCATCTGGGCTCAGCTGTGCGGGGGGGAGAATGGCCGCCTGCCGAGGCTCAGTGGCCGTGTCCTTGCTGAACCCACGCTCCGTGCTCTGCTCAGCAAAGGCCCATTTCGGCGGCCAGGCCAGTGCTGTCGCACTGTGCCCGTGGAGAGCCCGCCTTTTCTTACTCTCGCACGAGAGTGCTCGCTAGAAACGGACAGGAGTTTTGCAGATATCTGTTCCTGCACTGTCTTGCCTATCTTTTCTGACAGTATTTTTGTGGCCAGACTTTCATAATTTCATATGGCCCCTTTATCCCTCCTTCCCTTGATGGCTGGCTCTTTTTCTGTTTGTTAATAGAGGGTTCCTCCTCAAGGTAGCCCAGATGTCTGACTGCCACCTTCCAGGGGGCCCTTGTTTGCCGCCATGTTTATATCTACTCTCTGCTGGGAGGGTTTTGCTGATGCTGAGAGCTAGGGCCACACTATAATTCTTCAGAACGACCTGCTCCCCGGGAAGGCTGGGCTTTACTGCTCCTCTGAGGTGTCCACTGCCCTCAGCTGAGTGTCCAGCTGCTGTGGGCTTCTCTGTCCATTCTGTTCTTGGTCTATCATCCATGCTGTGACAATTCCTCAGCTTTTAACTGTTGTGGCTTTGTACGTCTACAATTATTCCAAATTTGTTCCTCTACAAGATTTTCTTAGCTTTATAGATTATGCTAAGATTTTATATCATACCTAGAAAACACCGCAGAAAATGACATATTGAAAATGATTGGGCCTTTCAATTCAATTAGGTCTTCTAAAGTTTGCTCTGCAGTGCTTTCTGGGGTTTGTCATAAAGGTCTTACATATCTTTTGTTGGATGTGTTGCCAGTATTTGACTCTGTGTCCCTAAAAAAGGTATCTTTTAAATTGTGTTTTCTAATCATTTATTGGTGATATGTAGAGGTAAATGAAATAAAAAGACCCTTACTCCTTGGAAGGAAAGCTATGACCAACCTAGACAGCATATTAAAAAGCAGAGACATTACTTTGCCCACAAAGATCCGGCTAGTCAAGGCTATGGTTTTTCCAGTGGTCATGTATGGATGTGAGAGTTGGACTGTGAAGAAGGCTGAGCACCGAAGAATTGATGCTCAAGGCTATGGTTTTTCCAGTGGTCATGTATGGATGTGAGAGTTGGACTGTGAAGAAGGCTGAGCACCGAAGAATTGATGCTTTTGAACTGTGGTGTTGGAGAAGACTCTTGAGAGTCCCTTGGACTGCAAGGAGATCCAACCAGTCCATTCTGAAGGAGATCAGTCCTGAATATTCATTGCAAGGACTGATGCTGAAGCTGAAACTTCAGTACTTTGGCCACCTGATGGGAAGAACTGACTCATTGGAAAAGACCCTGATGCTGGGAGGGATTGAGGGCAGGAGGAGAGGGGAACGACAGAGGATGAATGAGATGGTTGGATGGCATCACCGACTCAATGGACACGAGTTTGAGTAAACCCCGGGAGCTGGTGATGGGCACGGAGGCCTGGCGTGCTGCAGTCCATGGGGTCGCAAAGAATCAGACTCGACTGAGCAACTGAACTGAACTGAGAGGTAAAATGTTTTGTATGTTGGTCTTTATCCAGTGTCTTGCTAAATTTAGTTATCAATTTTCAAGTTTATCTGTTTACTTTATTGGATTTTCTGCATACATAATCAGGTTATTTACACAGAAGGGTAGCTGTGTTTTTCCTTTCCAGTTCTCGTGTATTGTTTCCGAGTCTTGCTGCCCCCGTGCTAGCTGGGCGTCAGCAGTGCCGGGCCTTCTGCCTGCCTCCCAACCTCGAAAGGGCAGCACGGCCAGCCGCGCCTTTCTGTAGGTCTTTCACGCGGCCTTCGGTTCCTCGTCTGCCACGGCCTTTTCGTTATGCTGTTGACTGTGTGTGCGCGATATATATACATATCAAATGTATCAAATGTTTTAATATTTATATATATATGGTATTTTATCCAACTGTTTCTCCTGCGTCAGCTGGCGTAATTTTCCTTTGCCCTTTCACGTGGTGGGTTTCAAGAATGTGACCCATAGCACATCAGCTGCTTCATTCCTTGCTGACTCCTTGCATGCCTTTTCTGTTAGTTACTGACGATGTATTTTTAAGCCAAACAGTACACTGAGGATTCGTACACCACCTTTTTGTTCGTCTGCCTTTTCCAGCCTCTGTGAGGTGCAGCTGACAAGAATGGTGTCTTTCTGAGGCGCGCAGTGCGATGCCTCCATTCCCACACACATCTTGGAAAGATCAGCACAATCAAGCTACGCTACACGCCTGTCGCCTCAGGTAGACAGCGTTGCTCTCTGTTCCCTCGCTGGTGTGGTGAGACTTATTCCCTCATGGATTCCAGGTGCACAGAGCTGTGCTCTTTGCTGCAGTCCGCGTGCTGGGCGGCAGACCCCAAAACTCCATCACTCAGAGTTTGCACCAGGATCACCCCCCGCCCCGCCCCGGCCTCAGCCCAGGGAGCCTCTCGTATCACAGCTGCCAGTTTCCTGCCGGAACTCTCCGCTCCAGCGCACTTCCTGAACTTCCCGTCATAGTGGTCACATAGCCCACGTCTGATAATCCCAACCTGGATTCCCTGTGGGTCTGACCTCTTGTTCTCCTGGATTTTATGAATCATCTCAGAGATAATCTGAGGTTCTGGCTGAGTTATTCCTTCACAGGCTTGCTTCTGATACCCTCAGTCTGAAGGGACAGAGGACTTGAATACAATCAGGGAACGGAATGACTAGGGACTTTCTCTGCTTCCTGCTTTTCCT
>SJYV01048669.1:0-31561 GCA_006410875.1 Neotragus pygmaeus | reverse complement strand
AAGTGAAAGATGAGAGTGAAAAAGTTAGCTTAAAGCTCAACATTCAGAAAGCGAAGATCATGCCATCTGGTCCCATCACTTCATGGCAAATAGATGGGGAAAACAGTGGAAACAGTGTCAGACTATTTTTTTCGGGCTCCAAAATCACTGCAGATGGTGATTGCAGCCATGAAGTTAAAGATGCTTACTCCTTGGAAGGAAAGTTACGACCAACCTAGACAGCATATTAAAAAGCAGAGACAGTATTTTGCCAACAAAGGTCCGTCTAGTCAAGCCTATGGTTTTTCCAGTGGTCATGTATGGATGTGAGAGTTGGACTTTAAAGAAAGCTGAGCGCCGAAGAATTGATGTTTTTGAACTGTGGTGTTGGAGAAGACTCTTGAGAGTCCCTTGGACTGCAAGGAGATCCAACCAGTCCATCCTAAACGAGATCAATCCTGGATGTTCATTGGAAGGACTGATATTGAAGCTGAAACTCCAATACTTTGGCCACCTCATGCGATAAGCTGACTCATTTGAAAAGACCCTGATGCTGGGAAAGATTGAGGGCAGGAGGAGAAGGGGAAGACAGAGGATGAGATGGTTGAATGGCATCACCAACTCGACGGACATGGGTTTGGGGAGACTCCGGGAGTTGGTGATGCCTGCAGTTCATGGGGTTGCAAAGAGTTGGACATGACTGAGCAGCTGAACTGAACTGAACTAAATAAGGGTACCACATTCATTAAAAAATGATGGGGAGGGAGGGGGAGGGGGGTTCAGGATAGGGAACACGTTTATTACCTGTGGCAGATTCATGTTGATGTATGGCAAAACCAATACAATATTGTAAAGCAATTAACCTCCAATTAAAATAAATACATTTATATTTTTAAAAATGATGACATAATTAAAGAAAGAAAAGACTAGATTAAAGGAGACTAAGAGAGAAAAGACTAGATTAAAGGAGACTATGAAAACCAAAGAGCGAATGCAGTGGGAATTCTGGATTGGATCCTGTACCAGAAAAAGACTCTGATGTAAAAACTGATGAAATCCAGATAAATTCTGTACTTTAGTAAATAGTATTGTATCAAGGATAATTTCTTAACACTTCATAAGGACACCACAGCTGTGTAAGATGTCAACCTAAGGGGAAAACAGGGCAACTCTCTGTAGTATAAAATTATTTCAAAATTTTAAAGGAACAGAAAAAATTTAACTGTTCAACTTCTTATTCCTTTACCTAAATTATAACCACAGAAAGAGAAATTTAAAGACATGTCCTTTAATGTAACATATTAAAATGCAACAAATTAAAAACACAATATGCAAAGTAACTTTTCCACAACATCTATAACATGAGGTCACTTACTTGATAAATTTTAAAAGCTGGTCTGTTATCTTCTTAGCTGATCTTGCAATTACACTCTCAGGTTCATTAAATGTTCTGGCATTGTGTTCTATATATCTAACTTCCCAAACTAATGCAGATAGCCTCCTTCAAAGTAAAAAACAAGGAAGTTAGGGTTTAAAAAATGAAAATACAGAAACCAAGTTAAAAAATCCTGCATGTTAAGCCAGTATGATACAGTAAAATAATGCTGTCAACTTCACCACAGTCATAACAATTATATTAGAAGCTGAACTGCAGAGAATACATTTAAGGACTGAAAATCTTAACAGATCACTTAATCACATCCAGAAAACCAAAAAAGGAACTCTCCCTTTTCACACTGCCTTTCGGCATGTTTGAAGCTATAGACTCAATGAACAAAATGTGTTAAATACCATCAATCCTAAGAAACTCAATCTAACTACAGACTGACAAAGTAGTTTCTGACTAAACCCACGTTTGCAACACTACAGAGGTAAATTAACACCAACAATATGAACTCAAGAAGTCAATATTTTGTGAAGATAATTTTCCCAAAGTTGCTGAATCATACAGAATAAAATACCATAACCTGCTTCCAAAAAAAAAAAATCATTGAGAATGGGAAATTTTATAGTTTTCAGCACTCTAAAAGCCAGAGACAAAAAGTTGATGATTCCAGGAAGTTAATTTTCAAAGGTCAAAGTCCAACTATTAACTCAGTTCAGTTGCTCAGCCATGTCTGACTCTGTGACCCCATGGACTGTAGCACGCCAGGCTTCCCTGTCCATCACCAACTCCCAGAGATTGCTCAAACTCATGTCCATCGAGTCGGTGATGCCATCAAACCATCTCATCCTCTTTTGTCCCTTTCTCCTCCTGTCTTCAATCTTTCCCAGCATCGGGGTGTTTTCCAAGGAGTCAATTCTTCATATCAGGTGGCCAAAGATTGGAGTTTCAGCTTCAACATCAGTCCCTCAAATGAATATTTCAGACCAATTTCCTTTAGGATTGACTGGTTTGATCTCTTTGCAGTCCAAGGGACTCTCACACCACAGTTCAAACATACCAATTCTTTGACGCTCAGCTTTCTTTATGGTCCAACTCTCACATCCATACATGATGTCTGGAAAAACCATACTTTTGACTGGTATGGTTTGTCAGAAAAGTAATGAATGTCTCTCCCTTCAATATGCTGTCTAGGTTGGTCACAGCTTTTCTTCCAAGGAGCAAACATCCTTTAATTTCATGGCTGAAGTCACTATGTGCAGTGATTTTGGAGCCTTCCAAAAATTGTTAACTAAAATTTTATATTTAAATGGAGCAGCTTTTGTAAGAAAAATAGATTACTAAAGACTAAGGAATGAAATGTGTTCCTTTTCCTTGTCCAGGTTCTATCCATAGCTACCCACAGGCATCTAACCCTGTCTTACACACAGAGCCAAGAAATGACTACAATGAAAGAAGAGAATGAAATGGAAAATAAGGTTAATCAGCCCCCACTCCAGCACTGTCACTGTCAGCCACTACTACCTCTTTTCACTCTTACTGTTATGGCCCAAATTACCTTTAAAGTAGGTTTCTACTCACCTGTAAAATCGATTCACAAGTCTCATTCGAATGGTGTACAGATCAGTTGGGTAAGCCACTACAGTACAGTACTTCGGGTATGTACACAGATCAACTGGACCTGCAAAAGCTGCTGCAATATCTGTAACGGCAAAAGGAAGAACCTTCATCTAAATTCACGACCTCTATAGGATATTTCTCGACAAATCATTCGCAAAACGGAGCTATAATCAACACTGCAGGCTTACCCCAAAAGTAACAAATGGAAATTGCAATAAAAGAACACAATCACATTACTGTTTTAAAATACCTCTATGGAAAAGAAATCGTGAAAATCAAACTTTTTCACCATAAAAACTTACCAAGATTCAAAAGTTGATCTATACCACTAATAATTCGTTCACATTCTTCATCTCTTGATTTCTGACCCCATTCACCATCTTGGGGTTTGTAGAGCAATTTCTCTAGCTCATCTGAAGTGACAGAAATACTAGCGCCTAATTCCTCAGGTGGATCAACTATGATTTCATCAAAAAAAAAGAAAAGAAAAAAATCAAACCAGAAACCAAATATACACTGTATTTTATAGTTGCCCAAGTTCATAAACAGGACACCAACCACAGGAAAAAGAAGCTACTTTGTAGCGGACAAACCTGGCCGACTCCACCTAAATCAAATAATTACAGTTAACATTCCCATTAACAAGATAAATCGCTATCAGATGCCTCCTACAGGATGTACTGGGAAAGCCACAAAATCACTTCTTTGACACTCCTGCCAAACATGCAAACTCCAGAATTAATCATGGGGGATATCAGACAAACCCAAACTGAGGGATATTCTACTAAGTGGCCAGTGCTCTTCAAAGGCATCATGGCTGTGAAAGAAAATGGGAAAATTCAGGGATCACAGACGAAACGGAGAAAACATGGCGATGAAACCCAAGCTGTGAAAAAACATCAGGATTATGGTAAAAACCTGGAAAAGGCTGGGAGCATTAGAATTGTTACAAGGGTATTTCCTGATTTTGATGACTGCACTGCACTTACAGAAGATGCTAACAAGAAAGCTGGGCGTTCAGAAATTTTTTGTACTTTCCACTATCAATTTTTACTGTACTTTTTAAACATTTCATTTTGAAATCATTTCCAGCTCAAGAATATTACAAAACAGCCTTTTAAAAGAGCGTGTGTATTTTAAAAAAGAACAAGAGGCAATGTAAATATTCAGAGAATAGTTTCTTAAAAATTATTTTAAAAGAAGAAAAATGTCAATAAGCCTGGAAGACAAATGTATCACTCTAGCAATCTGATAGGTAAAACAATATTATTAATTAATGCACATTTCCAAGACTGATAATGCAAATGAGCTTTTCTTCATACACCTCCAAATTTATCTTTCTGCCTATTCATGTTGTTTGACAACACTCTTCCAAAGGCTTCTTGGCCTCATGAACATGTAAAATCTTTCTTTGTAAGTGTTTTCACTAATTTGGCATTGTTTACAAAGAAGTATCTACAACTGGCTGTTAAAAATACAGGCTGATGCCAGACAGCTTAGAATCCTAAGTCCTATCCTTTTCAGAGCTATATAACTCAGAACCAGGTACTGGAGACTCTCTTGAGTCCGCATTCCTTCACCTGTAAAATTAATAACAGAGCATCACCTCAGAGAAAGATTAAATGAATTGATACACATGAAGTTCTTAGCAACAGAGTAAGACCTCAAAAAGGTTTATTTTATCTAAAGGGTTTATCAAGAAGAGTTTATCTATATATGTATTATACAATGCAAAATTTCATTTCACATTGCTAAGTATTATTTGTTAAGATACTAAGCTCAAAAGAAAATTTAAGAAGTCACTGGTGGGGACTCCCCTGGTGGTCCAGTAGCTAAGACTCTGAGCTCTCAATGCTGAGGCCCTTGGTTTGATCCCTGGTGGGGGAACTAGATCCCACATGCCACAAAAGACCCTGTGCAGCCAAATAAATAAATAAAAATAAATTTTTTTTAAAGAAGTCACTGGTGACTTTCAAGACTTGTAGTTATTTTTTTTTAATTTTCTGGAAAAACTCCTAATTTCCAAAGTAAAGCAAGACAACAGTTGATGGAGATATGTCAGTGAATAAAACATGAAGGAAAACGGCTTGGCCCCTAGGGCAGACACAAGAACACTACACAGAGCAAAAGTTTCACATGTCAATAAGTGGAGGTAGAAGGACAAAAGTTTTTGCATGTTTTTATGTTCAATCAACACTAATATAGAAGAAAGGCCTGACAGAGGAGAGATGGAGACGAGATATACAGGGCACCCCTTCAAAAAGTTTAACAGGAATAGTTAACTCAGTAGCGAAAATGTTCAAGAAAATGAAATGAGAGTTGTTTTAGGGTAAAAGACACAAATTCAAACTTGAATGGAGATGGGAAAGTTTCACTATTGGAGGCAATGAACTCAGTGTCAATACCAGGTCTGAGAGGAGCTCAAAGCAGGGGACAGCAGGCACTGCAGAAGAGGCTGCTGTTGGAACAGACACTTACCTCTGACAGAAAAGGAACAGACAAACCCTAGTAAGACAAGCAAGCTGACATAACGCAAGAGACAGACAAAAGTCAAATTAGTCTTTTCTTTAAACAGGGTACTAAAATAAGGATGAGGAAAAGGAAATGGAGGGTTCATTAACAAGGACAAGAAGAGATAGTTACTTGAGAAATGATAGCTGGTGAATAAGATATAGTCAGAAACAGGCTAGAAACAGGATAAGAAATAAGGAGCCAGAATACACATAATTTTGTTCACTTATTTTACTAAATCTCACAGTTCCCATAATAATGTTAATGGTTCTCAAAGACCACAAATGCACTCTATGTACATGAATAAGGTAAAAATACTGAAAACATACTTTCATCATTTAAAAACTACATACCATTGTCGGGTATTGGTTCCATATCCCATGGGCTAAGTTTTTCAATTTCAGTATTGTCCCACCTGTTAAGACCAAAAAAGTTTGGTTAATCTTTCACAAAGACAATTTCTGGCTGATAACTAGGTATTCACTATCAGAGTACAGAAACGATAGAAAATGCAAAAATTAACCTCACTGTAGCAATGGAAGTTTAAGTATTAACAGTGAGTGTTCTTCAGGATACAGTATAATGCATGCATGCATCCTAAGTCACTTCAGCTGTGTCCGACTCTGCATGACTCTATGCACAGCAGCCCTCCAGGCTCCTCCGTCCACAGGATTCTCCAGCCAAGAATACTGGAGTGGGCTACCATTTCATTCTCCATATAAAGAAGTATAAAAATGTATGGCAGCTTCAAAAACAGAACCAAAAATCCTGTGTGGCCAGTACCCAGGGTAAGTGAAGAAAGACAGTGTGAAAGCCTTGAATGCCATGCTTCAGAATGTGGACTTTGTTTCCACAGCCATCGGAAAGACAGCAAAGACTTCTGTTCAACAAAGGAAATGGAGTAATATGTGCTCCTGAACAGTGAAATATCCTGCAACACTGGGCTGAGGAAATACTGTGCTCAGTCACTCAATCATGTCCGACTCTGCAACCCCACGGACTGTAGTCTGCCAGCCTCCTCTATCCATGGGGATTCTCCAGGCAACAATACTGGAGTGGATGCCATGACCTTCTCCAGGGGATCTTCCCAACCTAGGGTTCAAACCCACATCTCCTATGTCTCCTGCACTGGCAGGTGGATTTTTTTTACACTGAGTCAGAGCTACACAAAAGGCCCCTGGGAAGCAAGGAGAACCCGTACCAATGAAGGCACTAGCAACAGAGGCATGCTAGAAAGACTCTACAAATGTGAGACTGACATAATTAACAAATTTGATGGTGTTATTTTTATTAACCTAAAACACATCAGTGATTTATATCACAATCTGTTACAGTGAACAAATGTTGAGAGGACTATTTTCATTGGCATACAGACCTCACAATGTAACACTGGAAATGACTATCAGGGTACTGTGGCTGATATGGCTCTTGACGTAGCACCGTTCCAAACCACCAAGCATCATCAATGATGGAACGGAACCTGTCACCTGTAAGAGACAACCAAATCTGAGATAACAATTTGCTAATAACATTAACAATTTTAATTTATACAACACCTATGACACAGATAAATAATATTTTATCTTAAAATCAGTCATTCCTCTTGTAGAGAATCAAGGTTAAAAATTTTTTTTAATGGGCATCTTATTGAAACAGAATGAGAGCTTATAATTTACACATTATGGGGGTTGAAAAACAGGAACAGCTAGGAACAATCAAGTTCTTTGGGACTTGGCTGTACAATGTTAACTTCCATATATTCCAGTCGTCTGGTTTTTGTTGTTTTTGGTGCCTAGATGTTCTTCTTCAAGAAAACTTTCACCTCCTCAGTCCCCAAAATAACCCTGATTACCTGAGTGGACATTACCATTAAACTAGGCTACCAAGAGAAGTCATATTATCTGATAAGATTTCATTTCAAGTAGGGACGCGGGGAATTTATCTAATATTTACCTATTTGTATTGCCTGTAGAAAAAGGTAACAGAAATTAGAAAAATTAATGAGGTCTTAGTATCATTTATGAATGTGTACATGAGCTCACACAGTGGAGGTAGAACAGAGTATTTCACTAAAACTGATAAATGGAGAATGAGCTGTTCTAGGTGCCTGAAGTCAATACATGAGTTCCCCAGATAGCACTGCATACTGAACAGCAATACATGCAAAACTGTGAAACAGCTATGTCAGGGGCTGGCCTAATGAGAGTCATCAATTACATCCTGAGGAGATTAATGACCACATAAGTCTAAGCAACCCAGCCCACTGGCCTGCTTTAAATGGTCACCACAAAAACAACATTCAAACTACCTTCAAATACCCAGATTAAAAGTTAGTGCCTACATTTAAGTGATTTTATTCGTCCACTTACATAATTCGTGGTTATAAAATATCAATTTTATACAAATTTTTAATTTTTAAAGGAATAGTTTTCTCAAGTCAATCTATTTAAGTCTAGGTTGATATAGTATCAAAAGCAAAATATTCTGGTATACCAGAACACTATCAGTGTAACATCTGCATCATTTTTCAACTTTCTGATTGATGTTTTATATCAGAAGTAATTTTATGGATTATACCAGTGTCACATAATAGATGGAGATAATGCAGTGTAGACCAGTCTGAAAGGAAATAAAAGGTCTACTCTAGCCTATAATCAAGGAGTAAGAAATCATTCTTCCGAAATGTCACAGATCATACTAATCCCTAAGCAAAATATACTTAGCAGTCACTTATACTTCTTTCCAGAATTTACATTTTTCCATCCTCCATAATAAGCAGCACCACAACCAAAAATTCATATCACTGAGAGATTAATTTCTCAGGGTATACATAAAATCCAATAAGAACAGACTTACAAGACTGCCAATTCCTCTGTCTTGCTTCATCATAAAACTGACGCAAGACAAGAAAGTCAATAACATCTGGCATGTCATGGTATCTAAACAAAAATAAAAGATTGTTACATTTCCTTCATAGCAGGTTAAGGTCCAGAACAACAATGTCCAAAGAAAATACAATGGGGCCCATATTTGTAGTTTTTAATTTTCAACTAGCCTTATTAAAGTAAAAAGAAACCAGTGAAATTAATTTTAAGCATATTTCATTTAACCCAATATATCCTAAATATTGTTTTACCAAATAATACAAAATAATGAAATATTTTACATTCTCCAAGCCTTCAAAATTCNGTGTATTGCTAGAAATAATCCTGTTAGGATTTGTAGGATCAGGCAGATGCCCAGAAGAGAGCCGAAATTTCATCATGATGAGATGTTTGATGGGGCTGGGAGGTCAATGAATGCGTTGTTAACAATTTTTATTAGTGGGTGGGTTTTTCGAATGTTGGTCATTAGTGTTCTTGTAGTTGAATAACAACGATGGTTTTTCATATCATTAGTCGTGGTTAAACTCCATGCGAGAATAATGATAGAATACATTGTATTTATTTTGAGTATTATTTTTGTGATTGGTTTTGTGGGATTTTCTTCGAAACCTTCACCTATTTATGGGGGGTTGGGTTTAATTGTGAGTGGTGGAGTTGGGTGTGGTATTGTGTTGAATTTTGGTGGGTCTTTTTTAGGTTTAATGGTTTTTTTAATTTATTTGGGGGGTATAATGGTGGTTTTTGGCTATACAACGGCTATGGCCACTGAGCAGTATCCTGAGATTTGAGTGTCCAATAAGACTGTCTTAGGGGCATTTGTTACTGGCTTGTTAATGGAGTTTTTGATGGTCTATTATGTGTTGAAGGATGAGGAAATTGAGGTTGTGTTTAAGTTTAATGGTTTAGGGGATTGAGTTATTTATGACACGGGGGATTCTGGGTTTTTTAGTGAAGAGGCCATGGGGATTGCTGCTTTATACAGTTATGGTACTTGATTGGTTATTGTGACTGGGTGATCTTTGCTGGTTGGTGTTGTAGTCATTATGGAAATTACTCGTGGAAATTAAGTAAAATTGTGCTGACAAGAATTGTAATTAAGAATGAGAGGAAATATAGTTTAATTAGGCCCTTTTGGTTTGTAATTGTAATAGATATTTTTATTTGGATAAGTGAGGTGGTTTTGGGTAAAATATTTTCTAGTCAGATTAGGTCTAGAAGGGAGGATGCTGATTTTTGGCTTATTGTCAGGTTCATGTGAGGGGCTAGGCGGTGTATGATTGTGGGATAATATCCTAGTAAATTGGAAAATTTGAATATATTTGATGGAAGGTTAAATTTTAGGTTATAGGTTATGTTGCTAATTTCTAGTGCTAGGATAAAGCCCAGGATTGTGACTATTAGGGCTGTTGTTTTTAGGTAGTGAGGTATTGTTATTTGGGGGATTGTTGTTGGGGGGATGTTGTTGGAGATGATGAACCCTGCGAAGAGGCTTCCGATTAGTAGGCGTTTAATTGAGTTAATTAGGAGGGGATTATTTTCGTTAATAATAATGAGGGCTGGGAATCGGGGTTGTCCTAGGAGTGCAAAGAAGATAATGCGGGTGCTGTAAATGGCTGTGAAGGAGGTGGCAATTAGTGTTATTAGGAGGGCTCAGGCGTTGGTATATGACGTGTTGGCGGATTCAATGATTAGGTCTTTGGAATAGAATCCGGTGAGGAAAGGTATTCCTGTTAGTGCGAGACTGCCGATGATAAGGGCTGTTACTGTCTCTTATACACATCTAGATGTGTATAAGAGACAGGTGTAAACTTACATCACACTCAATTCAAATTAGCAACAGCTCAAGTTCCCAGCAGCCATATCTGGCTGACAGCTACCATACTGGATGGTTTAGAAAATTATTGTAACATTTTCTGAAAAACAAATGTAGATGCCATCTCCACTATAAGCCAGAATTCTCTACACATTTAAGTGGCATGGAAAATGCAATCAACACACTCCCGCCTAGTGGCCACCGAAGACCCAGGATTTTTACTTCTATGGGTCCCCTCTATCAGACCTGCAGCTCACACCTGTGCTGTACCCTGCAGCTGAATGGAAAGGACATGCTAACCAGGCAGGACAGTAAATCTAAATTTAAGTAACTCCATTTTTAAAATATAACATGTACCTAATAGAGAAAGATTTGTCCATAAGTTTTCCAGTTGCAGGATCTATAAATGCTAGTTTGAGGCAACAAAGTGTAGGAGGTCCAACCTCATATCGTATTCCAACTATTTTGACCAATTCTTGATCCTGTAACAAATATTTTAAAAATGATATATGGTTAAAATAAAGCAATTCCTCAAGATGACAATTCTCCACATATTCCCAAATTAAGTCAGCTCACAATTCAGGATTTCAAACCAGACAAGGGATTTATCATTATTACAGTCATTTTTTGCTATATCTTCACATCTTTTTGAAGGTGTATTTAAACATTTTCTAATGTAAGCAATATGCTAGCTTTAGGAAAAACACAACAAATGTACAAGGAGGAGGACAAAAACCATCCATCAGCTCAGTATCTAAAGACAACCACTGTATATCATCGGAACTTCCTTCTGACTTTCTTCTCTTTCTGGAGACAGATTTTCATTTACATAATTTTGTATTATGCAAATCAAAATATATAAGCATTTGGCTTACTAGTCTTCAAAAATTTGATATTAAATTTCAACCTGATACATTGCCATAAAAATTTGTTTATATGAAGATCTACTGTGTGTTATGAGCTGCTCCAGGCAGTTGAGGTAAGTAAGACAGGCAACAGGAGAGGTTCCTATTTTGAGAGAGCATCCTACTCATTAATGAGCCTTCTCTCAATATCTGCTTCCTTACTGCTAACAGTATGAGATCATTCATCCACTTATTCATTGCACAAAATGTTATAATATGCCAAACAAAGTGCTAAAAGTACAGTTGATTCTCATTATCTGCAACATTCTTATTATTCTACAGGGCCACTTAAAACAGGGAATCAGTGACTTCACAGTGAATATTGAACCACTGCTCCTAAAGGAAAAACAAGCTCAGGTTGATACAAGTCGTAACATTTCAGTCACCTAATTAATATAGTATCTTGTGTAATGTGAATCTCGATGTTAAAAAACCTCCTTTAATATATGTGCTGAGTCATTAACATCAGACTCATGGCCAACAGCACTATGACTCATGTCTCAGTGAAGCTACTCTAACACAGACCTCCTACCTAAGGTACATCATCACTTTCTTGTGCTTAGTTACACAAGACAGTACTTCAGTACTATGTTTGGGGACCATTTTAAATAGCATGTCACCAACAAAAAAGCACAAAATCATGAAAAAAAATTTAATGTGGTGATGAGTAAAATGAATAGAACACTTATTTACAACCTGAGAGCTCAAAAGAAGCTCATCTTGTTCAATCTCAGCTAAGAAACATGTGGGGTGGGCAAATCAAATTTTTTGCCAAGCTATGCATGTCTGCAAATGACTAGAAAGCATCTTTAATATTGATTCTGGTGTTACAAATAGTATACAGAGAATAGGCAAGTTGCAAATAAAAATTCACAAAAAATGAGAATCAACTGTCCTCAGGTACACAGTTTAAGTAAAAGAGGTATCTCAAGGTATCTTAAAGGCAACTGCAGAGAAGCAGAGTTTTTTCACCTTCCACAGTTAATGCAAGTATTCAAAAATATGAAGTATAAAAAATAAAAATTACCTATAATACTATTCTACATTTAATCACCACTGACATTTGTATTTATTTTGGTTGACCCCATGTCTTTAAAATTTTTTTGTAACTAAAACTGTAATTTCACATCCCATTTTTCCTCTTACTGGTGAAAATGTAACATTCATTTAACAAACAACTTTCAGTTACATAGTGGGCTCTACATAGTAGCCAAATATAGAAACATATCATGATTTGGTTCCCTCAGTATTGTGGGATATTTGGGTTTTTTTTTACTAATTTTTGGCTTTTATAAACAGTGATATGGAATTACCTTGCTCATAAATTTGTATGCTCTTTTGGTTCTTTCCTAAATTACCAAAAGTAAAATCACTGATTTTAAAGGTGTAAATATTTTCAGTTTTAATTCTAATTACCAAGATACCTTCTGGGGAGCCTGGACTTGTTTCTTGCACTTCTATCACCAAGTTGAATAACTAAAACCTTTGCTGCTACTTGTTAGAACATGGTATTTTTCTTTAAATGTTAAAAATATGTATACAAAGTACAGAGAAGCTAAAGTTTTTCCTGTACTTTATTATGCATGTCATTGAAATTTTTTTTACCGATTTTTTTGTTTGTTTGCTTTTTGGATACTTGCACTTCTTTTGACAATCTGTCCTGGGTACAAGCATTTTAAGATTAATGGTAATATAGTCAAGATGCCTTCCGGCAGTACACAGAGTGTCCACCAATAAGCATGTCTTCTGACTAGACCTTAAGGCTTAGCAGGTTAACAGCAAAAATGTTTTTAAGGTGCAAATTAATGGAAAGATAGTAACATGGTATGCCTCCAGAGTGTTTCCTAAATGGATTTACAAATAACTACGTATGTATGTGCTAAATGTCTAAGACCTCAGAATGCCATCATCTTACCCTAAGGTCCATTCTTCTCCATGGCTCCTTGTTAGGATTCAGTTCATAAATGTTATTTCTTCTGACAGCCTCAATATAAGCTTCATGACCCTGTCGAAAATATATTACCTACAAAAGGGAAACAGACATTTAAAAATAAAAACCTAAGAGTAATTTAATTTTATGATACATATCCATATTTTTAAACTCTGTGACTCTCACCTCATCACCCATTTGAGGAACAAAAGGAGATTTTCGAAGTGTGGTGTCAGTTATCCAAACTGGAGGATGAAATTCATATAAATGTTCCACGTCTGCAAGCTCTGCCTGAGTCATCCTCCGCAAATTCTGCCAAGGGGAAGAGTGCAAGTTTAATAAGATAGAAAGTGGCAGCATGCACTGTTTAATTGAAAACAAAAGACTTTGGCTGTTTTTATAAGCATGTCACCTAATGATTAGTTCCTAACAGCATATATATTTGGTTCATACATACACAGGAACATTACGAGTTGTATAAGCATTGTAGATCTACCGAGTACTTTTCTCCTGAATTTCTAACAGATTCTTCACAGCACTCACATTACATCCTATGAAATGGGGCTAATTTCCAACAAAACCCTCTTCAACAACCCTCTTCAACACACTAAGCCTGCCCTGCCAAGACTCCACAGACTAATTATCTCAGGCAGTCTCCTCTGGATGTGAGGTTTTGAGACTGGTAATTTCACATATGATTTCACTTACATGTGCAATTTAAAAGATGACACAAATACACTTTTATAAAACAGGAACAGATTCACACAGGCAGATAACAGACTTGTGGCTGTCAAGGGGAAGGGAGGTGGTAGAGGGATGGGATGGGAGTCTGGGGTTAGTGGAGGCAAGCTATTATGTATAGGATGAATAAACAACAGGTCTACTGTAGAGCACAGAGGACTATATTCAATATTCTGTGATAAAACATAATGGAAGAAAAGTTTTTAAAAAAAGAGACTGGTAATTTAAAAACAGAACCACAAATTCTGATACTCTTCCTTTCCTCTTTAACAGGTGGAGCCCAAGTCTCCTCCACTGGAGTGTGGGCTCTAACTCCTTTTAACAAAGAGAAAAAAGCATAAGTAACAACGGGCAACTTCTAAGCCTAGGTCATAAAAGGTTTAGCCCTTGTTTAATTTTTGTTCCACTTGCTCTGGGGACAATCTTCTACCAAGTTCAGAAGACACTCAAGCAGCCCTATGGAGAGACCCATGTGATGAGGAACTGAGGCCACCAGCCAACTACTCCATGAACAAGCTTCAAAGATCCACCTCTAGTCAAGACTTCACAACACTGTGACCCATGCCAATATGATGACAGCAACCTCATGAATCGAAAATCAGCTAATCAGTTTCCAAATTCCTGATTCATTAAAACATGAAATAATACATGTTTGTTGTTTTAAAGATAAGTTCCAAGATGATCTGTTATACAGCAAAAGATAACTAATAAAAAGACACAGCATCTTTAAATATTCAACAGGAGCACATGCACTATACGTATAACGAGGTACAGGTATGTTACAATTAAGAGAAAAGTACTAAGATGAAACATGTCAAATGAAAATGGGAAACATGACAATAGCAGATAAAATAAGAAGGCCCTTAAAATGCCTTAAGGTATATTTCTGGTGTTGAAATTGACAGGAGAAAATAAGAGTTATGGCAGGGTTCTAAGTAAAATAGATCTTTCCCTCTGAAGTTACAGACTCAAAAAGGTGTTAAGTACCAAGTTCAATTCAGAGCAGATTAGGTAGTTTTAATAATAAAGAAGTTTTTCCAAAGTAAGTTTGTATTTTACATTTGATTCCTGATGATACAACATTATCAATCAAAATAATAATAATGAAGGCTCCAAATTCCCAAAGATATCCAATTTCTAAATATGGACAGAAACTATAAAAGTGTAAATAGATGTTATTTTTAAGGGTATACTTTTCATACCTCTTTTTTAGGCTTATTTTCTTTCTTTCTCTTTCGTCTCCTTTTTGGAGGAGATAAATTCTCAGCAGACATTTCATCCTCTGAACTGCTGCAAAATCGAGTAATTCGTCGTCGAGATGATGTTCGTAAAGGAGGCTGCAGGTGGATGCCTGCGTCGGCTGTCCAATCAGAATACCTAGAGGAAGAGTCACTGGAAAAGGAAAAGTTGTAAGTTGTATGGAACCAGAATCTAAGCCTGAATAGCAAATTAATCCTACAAGCTTAAGAGAGATGGAGACAACAAGGAGGAAAGAAAAGATCCTAGGAAGATTCAACTACCCTCACTATCAACAAATACTGACGTTACCAAAGATCATGAGAAGAGAAAAATCTTCACTGACACTGGAAATTAGAAAAGGAGGTAAGCCTGAGTAAATGTTTTTAAGTATAATTTGGATGAGAACTCACGGAAGACAACATCAAGAGCCAACTAATAATTTCCCCTTCCAAAAATGAAGTGTAGTTATAAAAACAGTAGAGACCAGAAGAGCAGCACTTCCCCTAAACTGCAGGAAGCTCAGAAATGGACTAGATATGTTAACTGGGATGACAGACCTGTCAGTGAGCATACTGAGAAGCACAAGGAAAGCAGAACCACATCAAACAGAATGCTATAAGTGGGCACAGCTTCTTGCCAAGAAGGGGATTCTCCCTGATATGAGAAAAGATCCCACAGAGGGACTAGTCTCGGCCTACTCTGGAGCAAAAGCAGAGCCAAACAGGAAACTCTATCTAGAAAACTAGCCCCTGCCACACTGCCAGCTTTAGCAAACACAGAAGAGGATAAAGAGCCTCTAACTGGGGCCATCATTACCCAACCACATACCTCCCAGGCTCCATAAAACCCATATCCAAAAGCTATTTACTATAAATGTTATTTCTGCATTATCTTTTATGCTATAAAAATCTTAAGAGCATGTGCTTTATGTAATAAAATTCAAGATAAATTGAATTCAAATATAATGAATACAGACACAGAAAGGCAAGGGTGATGGTTGCCAGGGTAGGTGGGAGGGAGTGATGATGAAGTGCTATTCAGTGGGTATATGTCTTAGTATTGCAAGATGAAATGAGCTCTGGAGACTGGGTGCACAACACTGCGAATGTACTTAACACTACCGAATTGCACAGTTAAAAACAGTTATGATGATCCATTTCATGTTCTGTGTATTTTCAATTGAAATTAAATAAAAAAGACTGAGCACCAAAGAACTGATGCCTTCGAACTGTGGTGCTAGAGAAGACTCTTTTGAGAGTCCCTTGGACAGCAAAGAGATCAAACCAGTCCAATCCTAAAGGAAATCAACCCTGAATACTGACTGGAAGGACTGATTCCAATACGTTGGCCACCTGATGTGAAGAGCCAGCTCACTGGAGAAGACCCTGATACTGGGAAAGATTGAAGGCAGCAGGAGAAGGGGGTGACAGAGGATGAGATGGTTGGATGGCATCACTAACTTGATGGGCATGAGTTTGAGTAAACTCCGGGATGTCCAATACCATCAAAGGACAGGGAAGCCTGGAGTTCTGCAGTCCGCGTGGTCACAAAAAGTTGGACACGACTGAGACTACAACAAACAAAACTAAACAAGTATTCCAGAAATCACTCCAGCTCCTAAGCATAATGGAATAAAAGAAGATGAGAAAAGAAGCCAGGAGTATGATATAATAGTCCGTAAAGCAAAGTATCAATGGAAATTAAAATATTGAGTCATATTTAGGAGAAACAATTTTCTAGACATGGTAACAGAAATAATTATGAAGAGAGAATGATGTCTAGGTTTCTGGTTTGAGCATCTGCCAAGCAAGTTGACATTTATCAAAATGAGAACAGATACTAACACCTTAAGTCCCATGAATTTGGATATCGAAACTAAACAAAAGCTAGTATGTATGATAAAATAATGTTTATATCTTAAGACAGGACAAGGAAAATTCAACATAAAATTATCTCTGTGTGACCATTTGGGCCTCCCTCCCTAAAGAGCAGTGGGCATCAGCATTATGTGTTAGCCAGAGCCACTCAAAGACTGGAGTACCTGCTCAATAGTAAAGATCATTTTTCCTCCTTTCTTCTGACATTAGCAATTTAACTTCTTAAAAGAATAAACTGGTTTCCCAGCTCTGGAGGGGTCACAGTACTTAGTGCTCACTTTGTACAAGTTGACCTAGACTATGTATCCTTGGTGAGATTTACATAAAATAGCAGTATGTCATCCTGAGGTACCATCTTTTATCTTGAAAACGCAAGTGACTGTGCCTTCGGCTTCCAACAGGCCCAACAGTTCTGAGAGCTTCCTTCGAATCTGCCTCCTGGTTATAATCCTTAGTTTGGCTTGATTGATTAAAATTCCCTTTTTCTTCTTCTTGATTAATTAACTGAATTTCCATCAACATATGCAATAACTAATAATAAATTTAACAGTGATTTTACCATTTAGACTTTGGACACTCCTCTTTATGAATGTAGTTCAAGGCTAAATTGATATTCTGAGTACACATATTTACACTTTGGCTCACATGTTTTATAGTTAAATAAAATACCCAAAATATTTTCTATAGAAACAACTGTTAATCCAGGTTTTTTTCTCCTTTTAAATGTATTAAAAACCTGACAGATGGAAGCTCTTACATCTCGAATGTCACTCAAGTATGATTTCATTCAAGGTTATGACTGAAACACTTAAAAGTTTAAAACAAGTAAAAACAGGTACCTTGAACTTTCACTGTCACTTTCACTTCTTCTATCACTTTTCCATTCTTCTTCTTCAGAAGAACAAGAACCTTCACTTTGATCACAAGAAGTCTCCTGATTTGTGAAGGGGAGAAAAATTAAAATCTTGATCTATTTTAAACAACACAAGTCAAGAGAAACCACACAGTCCTTCTAACCAGGTAATAAAATATGATTAGGTAAACTTAAAACCAAAAGAAAGTGTCTTTACTACATCCCTTTCCTTATCAAAGAATTAGGCAAGAGAAAATATCTGTAAGACTTAACACTACTACTATTAGCAAATAAAAACCTGATATAAGAGACCATTCTCTGAGCAAAGTTAATAAGAAGATAATGTAAACGTTCTCGATGTTTCGGACTCAAGCCAGTGTTAAGATGTGGACAGTAGCATCTCGGGCACTTTCAGTTCTCTAATGACATATGATGTTGAGCACCTTTTAGAATGCTTATGTACTCCTGTATATCTTCCTTAACAAAGTGCCTGTTAGATCTTTTGTCGATTCTTAAATTTGATTATCTTTTTACTGAATTCTAAGGATGCAAGTCCTTTATCAGATATGAGTTTTACAAACATCTTCTCCCAGCCTGTGGCTTGTCTTTTCATTCTCCTAACAGTATTTTTCAGGCTTTTCTATTTTCAGGTTTTTCTTTCATGGATCACAGCATTGGAATTGTATCTAAAATTCATCACACTCAAGGTCATCTAGATTTTTTTTTAATTAATTAATTTATTTATTTTTTAATTTGACTTTACAATACTCTATTGGGTTTGCCATACATCCGACATGAATCCACCACAGGTGTACACAAGCTCCCAATCCCGAATCCCCCTCCCACCTCCCACCCCACAACGTCTCTCTGGATCATCCCCGTACACCAGCCCCAAGCATCCTGCATTCTGTATCAAACATAGACTGGTGATTCGTTTCTTACATAATAGTATATATGCTTCAATGCCATTCTCCCAGATCATCCCGCCCTCTCCTACTCCCTCTGAGGCCAAAAGTCCATTCTCTATGTCTGTGTCCTTTTGTTGTCTCACATACAGGGTCATCATTACTATCTTTCTAAATTCCATATATATGTGTCAGTATGCTGTATTGGTGTTTTTCTTTCTGGCTTACTTCACTCTGTATAATAGGCTCCAGTTTCATCCATCTCATTAGAACTGATTCAAATTTATTCTTTTTAATGGCAGAGTAATACTCCATTGTGTATATATGCCACAGCTTGCTTATCCATTCATCTGTTGATGGACATCTAGGTTGTTTCCATGTCCTGGCTATTATAAACAGTGCTGCGATGAACATTGGGGTACATGTGTCTCTTTCAATTCTGGTTTCCTTGGTGTGTATGCCCAGCAGTGGGATTGCTGGGTCATAAGGCAGTTCTATTTGCAATTTTTTAAGGAATCTCCACACTGTTTTCCACAGTGGCTGTACTAGTTTACATTCCCACCAACAATAGATTTTTATTATATGTTATCTTTTAGAAATTTTATAATTTTGTATTACATTTACATTAAGTTTATGATAATTTGGAGTTAATTGTTGTGAAACTGTGTCTAGATTTTTTTCTTTTTCTTTTGCATGTGTCTATCCAGTTGCTCCATACCACTTTTTGAAAAGACTATGCTTTGTCCATTGAGTGGTCTTTGCTCCTCTGTCAAATGCTAATTGAGTCTATTTGTACTGGTCTATTTCTGGGTTTCTTATTCTGTTCCATTGATCTATTTGTCTATTCTTTCACCAGTACCATTCTGTCTTCAACTGTAGATTACACACTAAGTCTTAGAGTCAGATAGTAGCTACCAATCCTGTCCTTTTGTTGCTCTTCAGTATTCTGTTAGTTATTCTAGGTCTTTTTTTTTCCCTCCAAACAAACTTCAGAATCTCTCTGCCAAAATCCAAAAAATTAACTTGCTGGGACTTTGACTGGGACTGTGTTCATCTTTAGATGATGTTGGGAAGAAATAATATCTTAACAAAGATGTGGAGCACAGGAACTTTCATTCACTGGTGATCAGAATATAAAATGTAACACAGCCACCATGGGTAACAGATTGGCGATTTCTTACAGAGCTAAAAAGAAACTGACCACAGAGGAAAATTAAACTCACATTACTAAAACGGGGTCAATATGAAAAGGCCACATACTTTTTAATCTAACTATATAACATTTTAGAAAAGTCAAAACTATGGAAATGGTAAAAAGATCCATGGCTCAAGAAGACAGGAAAGTGATGATTAAGTACAGCACAGCAGGATTTAAGACAACGGAACTATTCTGTATCTTATGGTAGATACCAAACATTATGCATCTGTCACACCCCATACAGCACAGTGATCCCTAATGTAAGCTATAGAATTTAGTTAATGATAATGTATAAAACTGGTTCATCAGTTGTAGCAAGTGTACTATACTAAATCAAGATGTCATTAATAGGAAAGAGAAACCATATATGGGGACTATGTGATTTTTTTTAAAATCTGAAAACTACTCTAACACATAGTCTTTAAAGGAAGAGAGGGGAGCAACCGACTAATTTCCACAACCCTAATAGCTGCAGTCTACTTTTAACTACTGGTCTTTGCTACTAAGCAGGTATTTTTTTGTTTTGTTTTGTTTTCAGCTGTACTGGGTCTTCGTTGCAGCAGCTGCAAGCGGGCTTTCTCTAGTTGTGGCAAGCAGAGGCTACTCTCCAGTCGCAGCGCAAGGGCTTTTCATTGTGGTGGCTTCTCTTGTTGCAGAGCACGGGCTCTAGGCATGCACGCTTCAGCAGTTTTAGCTCACAGGCTTACCTTCCCCAAGGCATGTGGGATCTTAGTTCCCTGACCAGAGATCAAACCCATGTCCCTTGCACTAGGTAGGCATATTCTTAATCACTGGACTACCAGGGAAGTCCCCCGAAGCAGGTATTTTTAAACTGAGACACAACCTTTTCCTGTAAAAGCCATTAAGTGCATCATAACAGATACTGAAAATGCCAAGGAGAAACAAAACTAAAAGAAAATATCTACTTTGTTCACGTCATGTAGATGTATGGCAAAGCCAATAGAGTATTGTAAAGTAAAATAAAGTAAAAAAAAAATAATAATAAAAGAAACCAGGCAAAAAAAAAAAAGAGGAAAGAAAATGCAAAGTAAACATATTCTTAAAAAAAAAAAAAAAAGCTTCTCAAAATGGGAGCCCAACACCATTCAAGGAGTACAGATTCCTAGGTCTGCCAATCTAGATCAACTGAACAGAAGTCTGCTTTTTATGTTCAAAACAGACTTCTAAAAAAAAACACAGTAAAAATAAGCTATTAAAATCTACTACCTAGAAACCACACATTCTGTGAAAAAATTTTACATGTTTTACCTCAGTGAACTCTCAAAACACTTCTGTAAACAAAAGGTTAAGACAAAGCTAATGAAACTTAAGTTTCGGAGGCTTTCGATTTAACTTGTCTATCAAGGCCTTGTGTCTACTTGTAACTCCCGAGTTCTTTTTCTAAAAGATGTCCCTAAGTTAAACAAGATTCAAACTCCAAAAATCCTGGATCTATCCTGCCTATGAGTTTTATACTGTCAAGTCACTATCTGCCCACTAACTAAATAACAACTGTGGACAAGGGTGTGAAGAAAACTGGAAACTGCATACATCACTGACTGGGAATATAAAATGCAGCCACTCTGGAAAACAGTCTGGCAATTTCTCAAAAAGTTAACTACAAAGTTACTATATGACCCAGCAAACTGACTACTAGATAGAAACCAAAATGGAAATTTATGTCCTAACAAAATCCTGTACATAAATGTTGATAAGCAGCAATATTCACCACAGTCAAAAAGTAGAAGCAGAACTTCCCTGGTGATCCAGTGGTTAAGTATCTGCAGAGGATACCAGTTCAATCCCTGGTGCAGGAAGATTTGACATGCCACGGGGCATCTAAGCCATGCACCTAGAGCCTGTGCTCCACAACAAGAGAAGCCATCGCAGTGAGACTCCCACACGCCACAACAAAGAATAGTCCCTGCTCTCCCCAACGAGAGAAAGCCTGTGCACAGCAGCAAAGAACCAGTACAGTCAAAACTTAATTTTTTTTAAAGTAGAAATAATACAAATGCCCACTAGCTGATGAGTGGGTAAACAAACTGCAGTCTATTCCTATAACAGAATATAGGGCAATGAAAAAGAATGAAGTACTAATCTTGCCCTGGAAGCATTGGAAGCAATAGAATCAGCCCTGAAAGCATTAAGTGAAAAAAGCCAGTCACAAGATCATACTGTATTTGTCTATTAAATGAAATGTCCAGAATACAAAAATTAACAGGAATAGAAAGATTAGTGGCTGCCAGGGGCAGCCATCCATGGAAGTATTTGCAAATGGATATAAAGTTTCTTCTTAGGTGATTAAAATATTTTGAAATTAAACAGTGGTGGCGACAGCACAATTTTGTTAATATTCTAAAACTACTGGACATTGTACATGGTACGGTACAAAGGTGTTCAAAATTGTTAGAGAAATTCAAAATGTGAAATTTCATTAACCTCTAGAGAATACTATTGTTGTTAGTTTAGTCGCTAAGTCATATCAGACTTTTTGTGACCCCATGAACTGTAGCCATTTTCCAGCCAAGAATACTGTACTCCAGGGGATCTGCCTGAACCAGGGATCAAAGCCACAAGAAATAATAATGATGATGATAAAAATAAAAAATAGAATACTGTATTTTTATATAATTTCAAGGTAGATTCAAAGTAAAGAATTAAGACAAATTATTATTCAAGATAATTGTGTATGTTTTAAAGTTATGAAACTCACATGTCTTAAGGAGCTTGAAGATTCATTTCCAGAAGATAACTCAAGCCGTCCAAGATTTCTTCTACCATAATTTGGATATTTACGCCTACATGTCCTCTGTCTAGATTGTGACATCAAAGTCACCGAATCAGACTGAAATACAAATGTGCAGATGAGAATAAAGACTTAAATAAGTACAACCTTCAATAATATATTAATCATTCTATCAAGTCCCTAAAGGATTTAAGGCAACAATAACAACAGTAAGTTCAAAAAATAAAATATTCTTGAGTGGTTATTTTTGCCACATATTGTTAATTAAGATTGATTGTTTTTTGCTTTTTTGTTTTTAACTTTTAAGATATTTAGATGACATGGCTAAATATAATAAGCACATTAGATCAGCATCTTCCAAACTGTATCATATTAATGGGTTTACCATAAGATAATAAATATAATCCAAAATAGAAATCACTTTAAAATATTTATCTTAGAAGTGAAACTATATATTCCTATATTATGATGCAGTAACCAATCTTAAGAAATATGTCACTGTGTGAATGCACAGAGAGAAATATCTGAAATGATCCTTAAATAACAATATAACTTATTTTCAAGTTTTAACTTTTTGGATGATTTGTTGTCAGTACTTTTTAGCTGTGCTTGAATTTTTTTAAATACTTTTTAATTAACAAAATTATTAAATAATCTTTTAAAATCAGCCAAGTAAAATAGCTAGATTGAAAGGGCAGCAGTAGAGGTGAAGTGGGGAGGAGCATGCTATTCCTTAAACACCGAAGTCACATATGTGAAAGTACTCCATTAAAGTATATATTCCCAGAACTGATACGCAAATCAATTTTCATGTTAGTGCCATCTGTTTATAACCATGAGGGTGTTTTATCAACATATCCTGGATGATTTTAAAACAACTCCTTTCCTTAATCTGCCAGTACTTTTTTTTGGTTAAAGCAACAATTCCTATTAATGAATTTCATGACTAAGAATACGTAAATCAGATGGACCAAAAAACTACCACCAAGAACAAGAAAATCTGTCAAAATACAATTTTTAAAAAAAGTTTGAGGGCAATATATATAACAAGTCTATGAAGATTTATAAGACTAATTAATACACACAAAAAAGTTATCAGATATGTAAAAGAACCCTAGATTTTCACTCTGGAAGAGGAAGCTGAAAGATTTAACAGATAAGCAAAAAACTGACTGACTAAATTCTTGAGTTAAACTAACAAAAATTACAGTCCAGAGTCTCCTATATATAGGTGAGCACCTCAAGCTTCGGTTGTTAGCCCAAAGGACTACAATCTAGACTATAAGTAAACTACAGATCAACAGTAATCCCAAGGAACTAAAAGTCCATCCTTGTCCGGGTTAAGGCGATACAAGCTTGAAAGTGGCCCAAGTAGCCTACGAGAAGCAAATCATACATGCTCTGGGGAGTAAAAACCATCCGAGGCTTCAAATCATCTCTAACCTCTAACATTCAATGAAAAAACACAGGGAACAGGATTTCCCTGGTGGTCCAGCAGTTAAGAAACCCCCTGCCAATGCAGGGGACACAGGTTCAGTCCTTGGTCCAGGAAGATTCTACATGCTGCAAGGCAACTAAGGCCGTGCACCACAACTACTTGAAGCGCACACTAGAGCCCGTGCTCTGCAACAAGGGAAACCACCACAATGAGAAGCCCGCACCCCACAACTAGAGAGTAGCTACCACTCAGCGCAACTAGAGAAAGCCCACATGTAGCAATGAAGACCCAGAGCAGTCATAAATAAATAAATGAAACATAGGCAACAAAAAAATGTAACTATAAAACAAATGAGAAGAAAAAATCAATACTGAATGGAAACACATCAACAGGGGAGTAAGATACTAAAATAATCAAATGGGTTTTTTAAATTACTAGGGCTGATTTTCAAGGAAATAAATAAGGAGAACTTCAGAAAATGGAAAATTCTGAACTGAAAAAAATACAATAACTAAAACTAAGAACACAAATTTCATAGCAGATTACACACAGAGAGCTGCAGAGAACTAAATGGAATATATTCAGTCAGAAAAAAAATTCAGAACAGCAAGAAACAGCCTAGAAACAAAAGAGAAAATAAGAGACAGAAAGTAAAGTGTAAAAACATACTATGCAAACACTAGCCAAAAGAAGGCTAGCACAGCTACATTCCTGTAAAAGAACCTGAAGAATAAAGCACTACTACAGATAAATTCATAATGTTCAATTCAGTAGGAAAAAGGAAAATTCTAAATATGTACACACGTACACACCATGACATAGCTTCAAACTACATAAAAAAACAAGCAGAATCAAAGACATATACAAACAGTGATATTTTAACACACATCTCACTTATAGTGATATTTTAACATACATCTCACCTTCCTTATAGACAAGTATTTTGAAACCACATGTGGCATTAACTACTACAGCTGAATATACACATATTATATGCTCCAATAATTTTGCTCCAGTGCATATACTCAAAAGGAATATATACATGGATACCAAGAAATATGTACAAAATGTTTTATTATTCGTAATATGAAAACAATCCAAATGTCCTTTAAGAACAAATTAAACAGCAACATGCTCACTGTGTGAATACTATCCAGTAATGAAAACAACTGAACTGCAACTACTCACAAGAAAGATAAATCTCACAAGGTCAAATGCAAGCCAGATACAAAATATTACATATACATACTATATGATTCCATTAAGATCAGTGTTTCTTATCCTTTTTCACATTATCATTACCCTATAAGAAACTTGACTTTCTTATTTGCCCCCTCAAAATTGCTATTACCACAGATACCACATAAGTATTTATGTACTATATATGTATCCATGATTTGTATATAAATAGATTAAGGTTTAAAGGGTTAGCCTTCTTGTCCAATACAGGGTTTAAAATAGCTAGAAACAAAAACTTAATTGAAAACTTTAAAAGCTCTCTGCATTTTACTTTGTAACTGTTTCTTGAATAAATTTTTGATGTAATTTAATTAGATTGTAAAATATCAAATTACATACCCAAATTAGAAACTTACGAACATATGTGCTGTGCTATGCTTGGTCATTCAGTCGTGTCCGACTCTTTCCGACCCCATGGACTCTAGCCTGCCAGGCTCCTCAGTCCATGGGGATTCTCCAAGCAAGAATATTGGAGTGGGGGGGCTCTTCCTGACCTAGGAATTGAACTGGGGTCTCCAGGATTGCAGGTGGATTCTTTACCATCTGACTCAGCAGGGAAGCCCAAGAATACTGGAGTGCATAGCCTACTCCTTCTCCAGGGGCTCTTCCTGACCTAGGAATTGAACTGGGGTCTCCCGGATTGCAGGCAGATTCTTTACCGTCTTAGCCAGCAGGGAAGCCCAAGAATACTGGAGTGGGTAGCTTATCCCTTCTTCAGGGGATCTTCCCAACCCAGCAATCGCACCGGGGTCTCCTGGATTACAGGCAGATTCTTTAATAGCTGAGCTACCAGGGAAGCCCTCTAGGAATATATAATAGCACTGTAATCAAATTTTTAAAAGTCTTTCATAACTTATTTTTTCAGCAAAAACAATTGATTTCTTAAAAATTGCAGCTAAATTTAACTTGAAAATTTTTTCAAGAGGAAATAACCTAACTAAAGCTGAAGATATACTCATTCAGATAGTCAACATTTTCTTTTCAGTACTTTAAATAGTAATGACTTGAATTACTTTTAAATTAAATAATAAGATAGAAACAGCTTTTATTGAATTCTCAAAGCCCAAGTCATAAACAAAGGCACTGTTTATGCAGCATCAAGACAATGAATGTGGCAGCCAGGCACGTAGAGGCCATTTCTCATGATACGGATACAAGACTAAATGATCAACTGAAACAGAATACCTTGCAAACACAACCATTTTTCAACACAGTTTTCTAGCACTTACCTTGCATGTATTTTGTGTAAATTCCATTAACTTGCTAATGCTTCATATATGATAGTTATGAAAATCTAAAATGAGCAATTAAACACTAAGGAATAAGATTTTTCTCAAGTGGGTTTGGGCTTTGCATGGTCACATACCTAAGATTTTTTATAGGTGTGACATCTAAGATTTTTAATAAATGCATGATTTGGAAAACATCAGAAACAAACAAAGTTAACCAGCATCTTTAGAAGTCAAATAGTTGATTACCTTCAAGAGAAAGGAGAAGTGATTGAGAATGGAAACAAAAATGCTTTTGATGGGCTCATAATGTTCTAGTGATTATTAAGAGTGTAATCATTTTTTCTTTATTCTTCTTAGGCCACGCCATGAGGCATGCAGGATCTTAGTTCCCCGACCAAGGACTGAACCCAGGCCTCCCAGACCCTTCACATTGGGAATAGGGAGTCTTAACCACTTAACCACCAGGGAAGTCCTGACAATAATTTCCTAGAATCCTTCAGCATTCTCAGCCATTAGGCTATTTCCTTTAAGTTTCAAGCCACTTTTCCTAACAGCTGTACAACTTTATGTCTACCATTTAAAATCCCAAACAGAAGATTAATATTACTAATACTCACATTGATCAAAAAGAAAACTATAAATTTCAGTTCAATTTCTAATTTGTTTATTCCTAAGAAAATGGAATTCATGTTACCTTTTGTGAGAACTGGAGAGTCTTTCTCTTTCTTCCAATTATATAAAGATTTCTTTCTTGTTCACCTTTCTCTATTCTGAAGTCTTCCAACTTCCTACAAATTTAAGTACCCAGTTATATTAGTTACAGATAAATAAAGGATATATACAGAAAAAAAATCATTAAGAGTCTGGGAATCATAAATTACTTTTTTAATTAATTAATTCCTAAAGTTATAATAAAACTTAAGTCAAACAGTAGCTTGCGAAGAACTTAATATAAACAATATCTTACAGGCAACTAGGAGGTCCTATTTTTCGTATCTAACACAGAAATATTCATTTATGTTCTGCTTGGCCCTATGAGGACCACATCTAAACAGGATCTCTCACATTAGCAACTCAAAATATACCTACAATTTTTCAAAATTGCAATTCTATTCTCTAAAGAAAAAATAAGAGCAGAATCCTTTTCCAAATTTAACACTTCTCATTTTATAGTTTCCGGAAACCAGCACAGCAATGTTACTGGTTCTTCTAATCACCTATATTTCACTCACATGACACAAAAGAAAATTCATAATGTTGCTGTGATTAATTTCAGAACAAGGGGTCTTTGGCAATGAAGATCATTTTCCTTCTTCACAACTAGAAGAGTTCAAGTAACTAAATGTCTTTTTTCTCAGATATGAACGTTGTTGAAAACATGGCTTTATGCTTTGTGTGCTCACATTAAAATTCCACTGGAAAAGTTTCAAAACTGACTTTGTACCCATGCTCTAAGATGTAAGTGAACAATGAAATGAGTATAAGCATAAATAATATAAAGACAAAGACTGATTTCCAAGGAAATCACTTTTTTCTCAAGATACATCTGCAGCCCACACTCATATGACAGCCAAACATCATCCACAGGGGAGTTCTAAATCAGACTCCCCTTCACAAGTAATCAATTTCACCAGCAGTAAGTGTATTTAAGGAACTACCATGAGGTTTTTCACTTGTTGCCAAATGAAACTCCTACCCTATAACTGTACACCTCCCTTTGTTTTGACAGTGAACCACTACACAAAGTTTATTTTCAATCAATAATAAAGCAAAGGAACATTCTAGATCTTCAAAAGTACCATGTTCAACTGTGTGTGATTCCACACCTATGTGAGGTGGTCAGCTAAGAAAAGTAACATTATGAAAGATCACTATATATATATATATATATATGTGATTCACTCATTCATTTAGAATGAACATAATTTCTATTTTTTGGATTAAGACAAACTATATACCCGAACTTTAGCCCTAAACAGAACCATGCCATGTCATGCTAAGTCACTATAGTCATGTCCGACTCTTTGTGACCCCATGGACTGTAGACCGCCAGGCTCCTCTGTCCATGGGATTCTCCAGCCAAGAATACTGGAGTGGGTTGTTGCCATGTTCTCTTCCAGGGGATCTTTCCAACCCAGGGAATTCTGGGACTTCCCTGGTGGCACAAAGGATAAGAATCCTCCTGCCAATGCAGGGGACTCAAGGATTCAACCTCTGGTCCAGGAGGATTCCACATGCCTTGGAGCAAACAAGCCCATGCACCAAAACTATGGAGCCTGTGCCCCGCAACAAGAGGAGCCACCGCAAGGAGAAGCCTGCACACCACAACGAGTAGCCCCAACTTGCCACAGCTAGAGAAAGCCTGCACACAGCAAGGAAGATACAGCATCACCAAAAATAAATAAAAATATTTTTAAAAAAGCAAAAGAAATGCTTATTTAAGGAACTATTCTTTAGGACTTTCATTTCTGATAACTCTTTGCTTCCCTTGATTTTGACAACAAAAAGTATAGCAAAATGACATGATCATGCAACTCAAGACAAATTTTAAGGCTTAACTACAGCATACGACATACACGGTGGTGATTTTCTGTATTTCTTATCCCAATTTCAGGTTTTGCTTTCCACCAGTTTATTGTATACTTATAAACATTCTTAAATTCACTCTATAAAATAGAAGTATCATAAAATACTAATCACTGACTCTTCTGGCTAAACACATGAAAACTTACACAAAATTAACTTCAAGGTATTAGTTATTACGAGACACAAACATGAGAGAATGCTGAAAGGTTTTAGATATCAACAAAAATAGTATTTGCTGCCTCCATTTTGGTAACTTGAAAATCAGTACAGTACAATTCAGTACAAGGAAAATCCTACCATCCAGAGTATACTTAGGAGATATCATTTCTCCCTAAAAGAGAATAGGGCTACTTAAGAAGAAAGACTGATCCTAGGTCTAGGTAAAGAAATTTACAAAATGAACCTGTAATCCTGTCATGCCTGACATCAAAGACGATATGCAAGGGTACTATGTCATTTCAAAAGGACTCCAGGGCCAACCTGCAGAAGCTCCTCCTGGCCAGAGATGGATAAACTTAAATATCAATAAGCACATTAGAAATAGCTGTATCATAGCAGTATGATTAATACACTGAAAATACACACACACAAACGGGCCACTCTAAGATAGAAAGGAATAAATTTTTATTTTGAAAGCAAATAAAGCAAAATCAGCAAGCATCTATCCTGTTTTTTGTATACAAACTTTACTACTGGATGATCAAATAGTAGAAGTGGGTAAATTCTTGTTTAGAAGTATCCAAGATAATAAAGAACTCAGAGCTGAAATATCACTTTTATAATCTCTAAAGAATTAATGCATCTAGGGTAGTCAGCAACAACACCTGCTACCACCACACACACACACACACACACACGAAAATTATGTGCCTTCTGATGGAATTTTACCACTTATGAAATAATCTCACAAAAAAAAACTAAAAATACGACATTTGAAACAACTGGAAATTTGAACACTATTTGGTTCTATTGAGGAATTGTTCGTTTCTTTTTAAGATATGACAATGGCACTTATAGTTTTATTTTAAGATAAGGAATTATCTTCAGAAATTACATACTGATAAACTTCTGGACAAAATGGTAAGTCTGAAACATCCTTCAAAATAATATTGAAGGAAGAAAAGGCAGGTGTTTATGTAGATGAAACAAGATGAGTTATGAAAAAATTTACCACAGTAAAAAGTTAGAGAATAATTTTGACATTTTCCTACCACAATTAAAATATAACCCAACCCATTACTAAAATATATGTATATGATTATTTATACCACTAAAAATTTAACTATGTGTAAATAACCATATAGATATATTTTCATAGACATAAACAATATTAATAGATATCCTAAAACAAACCTAAATATGCCTAGTGGTACCTCTGGGACAACCACTCTTCGCTTCCAAGCCTGTAGGTCACGCTCCGTAGCCATCTGACTGCGTGGAGCATTCTGGTGCATCTGACGGACACCTTCCACTTGTCCACTACGACGCAGACCAATATTTGGAGGAGACTGGATGTCTAAGCTTAGTCTTCTAAAACCTAGGAAAAAATTGTAAAGAATGACTGCAAACAAACTTCAATCTAATATACATACACATTCCTCCTAATATGATACAAACCAAAATAAAAAGAAATACTGAAAAAACTTTGTGAAAAAGAATTTTTAATGTGACTGAAACCAAAATGTAGAATATAGAACATGACTATTAACATTATTTTCCATTTTTACTAGACTTTCTGAATTTTATGTTACAAGCACTTTCTATAATAATGTTATACTTGCAGTCCTAAAAACCTTGCCTTCCTCAAAACTGCAAGCTAAAACATTATCTTTCTGGAAAAATCAGCAATGCAAATAGATGTCTCAAACAATGGTGGCTTGATAATAAGAGCTCTAATAACAAACATTATTTATGACCTAAAGAGATAATCTAAGCCACTCAGGCAGACAGCCTGCCAGAGACCATTATTAAAAATTCACAAAAATGTGCAGTGGGGAAATGCTGGCAGCACCTGAAGTGGAGCTAGGGGAGTGGGTAAAAGGGCAATGTAAACAACACTGGGCCCTGAGCCTGCGCAGAGCTGGGCAAGCAGACACAGGAGGTGGCAGGGTAACCTCCCAGGAGCTGGAACGCACAAAGGATNGGAAATGCTGGCAGCACCTGAAGTGGAGCTAGGGGAGTGGGTAAAAGGGCAATGTAAACAACACTGGGCCCTGAGCCTGCGCAGAGCTGGGCAAGCAGACACAGGAGGTGGCAGGGTAACCTCCCAGGAGCTGGAACGCACAAAGGATGGAGACTGCCCAAAGGGGTTGGTGGGCGAAAGCCCAGGCAAGTACTTGTTTCCTTAAAATACAGAGTAAGCATAGGGAACTCTATCTACTCGATGCTCTGTGGTGACCTAGATGGAAAATTCCAAAGAGGAGGGGATATATCAATATGTATAGCTAATTCACTTTGCTTCACAGGAGAAATTAACA
>SJYV01048659.1:3556-36345 GCA_006410875.1 Neotragus pygmaeus | reverse complement strand
AGCATGACAGCACCCACGGGCAGATGGGGACAGGGGGGCTGAGTGAGTCTCAGTTTCATAAACTCTAGACTCGGGCTTGGGAATGCATTATCTGATTACCTGCTTTGTAAGACACAGGTACGGAAAAATTTAATGAAGGTTTTTATAAAATTACAAAAACAATGGGGATTTCTGAAGAAGGTGAGCGAAAAGGGCCCAGACTTACTCTCTGTCTGAAACAGCCAAAAAGCTGACAAAATACATGAAACAGCTGTTTTCAAGATACTGCGTGTCGGTCAGCAATGGACAGGGTCCCGCTGGAGTAGTCTCAGGAGGCGAGCCCTGAACTGCCCCACGCCGCTGCCCAGGAGAGGAGGTGCGCCGTGCCTGGCGAGAGCCGGACTCCAGGACACTGAGGCCCAGGGACAGACACCAGGGACCCGCGGCTTCGAGAGTGCAGACGATGAAACCAGAGCGGAGGGCAGCAAAAGCAGAACAGAAAATCCAAAGAGAAAAACCAGAGAATCGGAAGCTGGGTTTTGGCAACGATCAATGAAGCTGAAAAGCCTCCAGGCAGACTGATCAGGGAAAAGACACATTTCTGACTTTGGGAATGGGAGACCTGATCCCCACAGACCCGCGATGTGGAGGGGATGACGAGGGCCCACCCTCCTGTGGCACGGCCAAGCTCCCCGCGCCCCGGGGCCACTGGGGAGGGGCAGCCGTGACAAGCCTGTGTTTACCGAAGAATCTGAAGTCACGGTTTAAAGCCTGCCACAAAGCCACGGTGAGCGCAGCCGGGGGCTTCCCTGGGAAGCAGTGCCGGACGTTTAAGCACTGCTGAGCCCCTCCACTCACCCGAGCTCCCCCCAGAGCCGGCGGGAGGCCGTGCCCTGCAGTCCCTCTGCGATATGCAAACCAGACAAAGACATTCCAGGAAAGGAAAACAGAGCCGGAGTCCCTGGTGAACAGATGCAGGCGTGTCCAGCTGCCGGGGGGCGCGGGGGGGGCGCTGAGGCTCCTTGTCCCGATCGTGGCGACGGCTGCAGAGCGCCAATGCACACTCCCCGGGTGCGCACCCCCAGCACGAGCAGCTGCTCTCCTGCGGCCGGATCTCCAGGAGGCTTTTCCCTTTCCAAGTGAAAATTCACCGACAGCGGTCAGAAAGGGGGCCATCGTCACCGGCTAAGCTTCCACCGCTGGCCTGACCAGACAGCCAGAGGGCTGCCTGCGCGCCTCCGAGCTCCGGAGGCTCCCCCCTACCAACCTGGTCCCGGCTCCCCCAGGGCTGAGCATCCAGACGCCACCCCTCTCCTAACAGAGCTGCTCACCCAGCGGCCACCGGACCGGGACGAGCCCCCATCAACACAGGCGTCGGAAGGACACCGGGCAAGGGCAAGGGGAGCCTGGGACAGTGTCCACCACGTCGGCGTCTCCTCCCCCCCACCCCTGAGGGAGCTGAAAAGCAAAGGGGAAAAGGCAACAGTGTCCAGAATAGAGGAACTAATCCAATCTGCAGAGTTAGCCGACCCTGTGTCTGAGCCAGGAAAGGGAGCCGAGGATTAAGTCCTGAAACAACGGACACATTCTTACCTAAACTTTTTGCCGGTTTTGGTTCAGTCACGTGAGTAATCGCTGGACTGAGCCATCTCCGGGCTTCCCTGTATTGTCTGTAAACAGGTGGCATCTGACCAAGAGAGGGACAAGTGTGATTTCTGTCTTTCCACATTAACTCCAAATAAAGAAAAGATTAAATTAAATTAAATTAAATATCAAAAGGCAGAGACACCACTTTGCCAACGAAGGTTCATCTAGTCAAGCCTGTGGTTTTTCCAGTAGTCATGTATGCATTTGAGAGTTGGACTATAAAGAAAGCTGAGCGCTGAACAATTGCTTTCAAACTTTGGCATAGGAAAAGACTCGAGAGTCCCTTGGACTGCAAGGAGATCCAACCAGTCTATCCTAAAGGAGGTCAGTCCTGGGTGTTCATTNGGACTATAAAGAAAGCTGAGCGCTGAACAATTGCTTTCAAACTTTGGCATAGGAAAAGACTCGAGAGTCCCTTGGACTGCAAGGAGATCCAACCAGTCTATCCTAAAGGAGGTCAGTCCTGGGTGTTCATTGGAAGGACTGATGCTGAAGCTAAAACTCCAATACTCTGGCCACCTGATGTGAAAATCCGTCTCCCTGGAAAAGACCCTGAAGCTAGGAAAGACTGAAGGCGGGAGGAGAAGGGGAGACAGAGGATGAGGTGGCCGGATGGTATCACCGACTTAATGGACTTGAGTCTGAGTGAACTCCGGGAGCTGGTGATGGACAGGGAGGCCTGGCGTGCTGCAGTCCATGGGGTTGCAAAGACAGAACTCAGCCACTGAACAACAGCAGCAGAAAACACGGATCCCTGGACTTACGAAACTTAAGAGAGGTCATAAGTTGGCGATGATGCCGTTTTGAACACCAAAAGCATTCCCTCACCCACTGACAGGCGACACGTGGTATGCAGTTACCAGTCCAAGGAGGAAACCCAGGGAGCAGTCAGCCCGCAGAGACACGCATTAACACAGGGGAGCCCAGAGCGACTCCCTGAGCACCAGGCTCAGGGCTGTCCCACTGCTTCCAGCTGGAATTCACTCAAACTGCACTTTCTTGTGTACTCCAAAGCATACGTCACTGTCACGATTAAGATGCTCGTGAAGCCTGGACGCTAAGTTGGGAGACCTGGCGCGCCGGGCGCTGGAGGCCCCAGCACCTCCCCGGGAGCACGCGGGGAAGCGGGGGACCAGGCCCGACCGGAGCTGGGGGCGACCCGCTAGCTCTGCCCAGGGCCGCGGCCCCCGGGCCTTCCCCAGGGCACCCACCACAGCGTCCTCCTGTGAGCAGCGCCCCGGAAGGGCCCATCTGGCCAGGGGGGATTAGCACATGGGCGAGGGCCTTCCAACTTTCACTCAGTTTTTCAACCTGATGAGAAGCAGCTCCAGAGACGGGGATCCTGTGTTTGTTCTGTTGACACTTGAATTTGTCACCTGGAACGTCTTACGGAGGCTCTGTGCAGCTGGCCGCCTCTTGAACAAGAGGCCCGCGTTCCCCAGGCAGGGACCCGGGCCCCTCCAGCCCTGGCGCTGCTGGGCGGAGCGGCGCCTTCCTGGGCCGCGCCTGCCACCTCAGGGGTCCGGGGGGTGCACACACGCGTGTGTTGTGGGCCTGCTTGTGAGCGAGGCTCGTCCCCTTCACTGAGGCCTTCATGGAGGAGGACAGGGTGTCGCCAGGCAGAGAGGCTGAGTCACAGGACGGAGCGGGGGGCCCGGGAGCGCAGGGGGCGGGAGGAGCCAGGAGGCCTGGCGTGTGGGACCTGGACGAGGCCAGAGCCGCCTCTGGTTCCCGGGTCAGCCGCCTGCGCGCTGTCTCTTTACAACAGTTTCCTGACTCATCGATCACACGACGGAGGGGGCTTCCTACGGCCTGCCTGCTGCAGCTTCCAGGGCGCATCTGCCAAAGTCAGGCTGGGTCCTGGCTGAGCAGGGACCCGGTCCTGCTCCTGGCCAGCGGTGTCTTGGGCCCCTGGACGCTTCCTCAGTGCCCGAGGTCTCTCCTCTGCCCACGGCGGGCTGGGCATTTGCGGAGCGGAGGGCCCTAGATACCGCAGAGCTGTTAGTGGTGGGAGGAGGCACTTGGTCCACCACCATTTTGGAAAAGTAGACCACCAGCATACACGTGCTTAAGAAATGTTCCGATGGCGCCTTTGAAATGCACTTGAGCTGTGTTAATAGAAGCCTTGACTTCATCCCAGCAGGCCGTCTAAAGCAGAAATCCGTTTCAAGTGAGCCTCAGGCTACAGTCAAGGTCCCGGCTGGCATGAGTGTCCTGCAGAGACCACGGCCCCGGTCTCGGCTGACTGGGTCCATCACCCACCCCCTCAGGGAGGAGAGGCCAGCCTGGCCCGGGGCCAAGTGCATCCCCAGGTCAGCAGAGAGAGAGGGCACTCCCCAAGCCCCAGGAAGACAGGAGACGGGGCAGGTGAGCAGGTCCCTGCTGGAGACCCCAGGCCCCTGCTGACCCGACGGGACCCCCTTCCCTTCCTCCTGCCACCTGGTGGCAGAGGCAGAGACCTCAGCACCCTGCACAGGGGAGCTCGTGAAAAGCTGGGTTCTCCATCAGCCAGGTCCAGTGCAGGGCCAACAGGAAGGCGGGGGCCCGACCCATACCGGGGCCCCAGCAGTACCTTCTCCGAGTGTGGAGAAGGCGCAGGCCACGGGGGCCCCCAGCCTCCTGCAGCCCCCCTGGCCAGGCGCACCTGCGCGGTCACCCTCATCACAGGGCCGCGGGGCCTCCCTCCCTGGTGCCCTCGTGGACCAGGGACCCCGCAAGGTGGGGGCTGGAACGCGGCCCGGGCCCAGACAGAGAGGCCATCAGAAGCGGGTGGAAGTGGGGCCAGTTGTGTGGCTGGTAGCCTGCCCCTGGGGAGGCGCGCTAGCCAGCTCACTGCCTGCTGTGGGCCAGGCTGCACTCCCCCGGGCCGCCCAGCCCACGTGCCCAGGCCCCCTCCAACACCAGGGCTTCCTGTCACGTGGGCGGTGGCTTTGCAGTGGCCTGGGCTATGGGNGTAGCCTGCCCCTGGGGAGGCGCGCTAGCCAGCTCACTGCCTGCTGTGGGCCAGGCTGCACTCCCCCGGGCCGCCCAGCCCACGTGCCCAGGCCCCCTCCAACACCAGGGCTTCCTGTCACGTGGGCGGTGGCTTTGCAGTGGCCTGGGCTATGGGATGGGGGTGATTCCCATGACCTCACAGAGGAGGCGACAAGAACAGATGAGAAGGGTGGTGAGGGGCAGAGGGTGACTCGTGAGGCAGCAGGTGTAGAAGGAGACGTGCCAAGGCCCAGGCCGAGGGGAGGACGGAGCGGGCAGGGTGAGGAAGCCACCGCGCGCGTTTTACCGCCAGCTCTTTAATCCCCACCGTGATGAGCTGCTACTGCCCTGCTGAGCAGAGTGAAACACTCAAAAGTTAAACACCTAATTCTACAGCAGTCGAGCTGAGCGTATGACACCTGATGCTGAAGGGCTCCGAAACGCTGCAGCGCCAGAGCGCAGGGGGCCTAGAGGGCGGTGGCCAGGACCCTGCTTCTAAGGTTCCGGGTCAAACTAGAATCACATGCTTTGGATCAGAGCCTGCTCTCAGACCAGGATGTCTAAGCCCCAACCACGAAGCAGAGCGATCCTCTCTCGGGCCCCGTGTGGGCAGCCCCCTGAGACACCACGAAGGGGGGACAAGTCTGATGCTCCTGGTGATTCCCAGTCAGTCTTTCCCCGGGGCCGAGGGGATGGGGGAGAGGGGAGAGTCCTGAAAGCTAAGGATAAACGGTGGTTGGACCGGCCAACGGACTCCGGGGCCAAAGTCTTCCCTGACTCTCACATCCTTTCAGGCCCCAGTTGCTCCCAGAGCGAACCTTGGATAGCCCTGGAGGGGCTCAGAGTGAGCGCGCACGGCCTCTGCAGGGCGGAGCCGCTGACGCCACCGGCGCAAGAGCAGCCCCCAAAAGGCTCCAGACTGGACCCCAGGCCCCAGAGCAACACCCCTCCACGAGGCCCCACCCACCACCACTGTCTCCCTCCGGCTTGCAGTCCCTGACCCCCTGCGGAACCCCTCACGGAGGACTCAGTTCTCCCGCGTCCCAGGTCTACACTGGCACGGATGGGAGCCTCCTCCCCAGGTGCCTGTGTCTACACAGCGGTAAGACAGGTGTGTGTTCACACCACAATTCTCCAGGCTGGAATACTGGAGTGGGTAGCCTATCCCTTCTCCAGGGTATCTTCCCAACCCAGGGATAAAACCTGGGTCTCCCATGTTACGAGTAAATTCTTTACCAGCTGAGCCACCAGGGAAGCCCAATTTAGGATTTCCCGGTGGCTCAGACAGTAAAGTCTGCCTGCAATGCAGGAGACCAGGGTTCAATGCCTGGGTCAGGAAGATGGAAAGAATTGACACCCACTCCAGCACTCACTCCTGGAAAACCGCATGGACGGAGGAGCCTGGTGGGCTACGGTCCNTTAGGATTTCCCGGTGGCTCAGACAGTAAAGTCTGCCTGCAATGCAGGAGACCAGGGTTCAATGCCTGGGTCAGGAAGATGGAAAGAATTGACACCCACTCCAGCACTCACTCCTGGAAAACCGCGTGGACGGAGGAGCCTGGTGGGCTACGGTCCACGGGGTGGCAGAGCGCAGACAGGACTGAGCGGCTTCACTCTCACCACGGCAGGCTCTCCAGGGCCGGTGAGCCCAGCGCCCCCGCCTGCTCACAGAACCCGCGAGGCCACGAGGGGCGGCTGCTCGGCATCTGAGAGCACGGGAACAAGCCGGGTTTCTGGATTCTCGGCAGCGTCACCCGCTGCTGCCCGCCCTGCCCGCCCTCGGCTGCCTCANTTCTCCTCTACCTCTGACGTGACCCAGAGCTGAGCCTTGCTGCACACGAAGCCTGAATACAATGTCAACCCAGAGGAACCTGAGCTCAGAAGGGATCCAAAGCATCACAAGCTCCAAATCCACTCCAGACTAGGAAGTGCCATGAGTGGCAGATTCTCTTCTTTGCTTAAACAAAACACAGGGCACTTAGAGTTGAACTTTTGGAGTTTGATACCAAAAGATTACTTCAAGAGGAACTGTTGAAGAGGGGTGCTACGGGCTAAACTGTGTCCCTTCAAAGTTCATATATGGAAGTCCTAACCACCAGTACCTCAAGCGTATCTCCACATGTTTGTGGAGATGGGGCCTCTCAAAAGGTAGTTAAGTTAAAATGAATTCATATGGATGGGCCCTAATCCTATGACTGGTGTCCTTGCAAGAGGGCCTGAGGACACAGACAACAAACAGGTCAAAGGCAAACATGTAAGGACAAGCAAGAGGGCAGCCACCTGCAATCTGCGGAGGGAAGCCTCAGAAGAAACCAGCCTGCCGACACTTGATCTCAAGTTTCCAGCCTCCAGACTGTGATACATTTCTGAGGTTTAAGTCAGCCGGTCTCTAGTGTTTTGTATGGCAGCCCGAGAAAACTCATGCAGGGGCTCTACCAGGGGACCGCTGACGTGACTGAATGGGGGAGGGGATAAGGGTGAGGATGTCACTGCAGTCACCCACCAGCGAGTTGAGTCCTGAATGAGGGAGGAGACAAGCGATAAGGACATGGATCTGAGAGAAAGTTTAGGCCAACCTGACACAACTTGGTCACTGGCTATGATGAAGTGAGGGTAGGGATATCGAGCTTCTTGCTGGAGCCAGATGGCACCATGTCCTTCAGGGGAGGGAGAGAAGCCAGAGGCACCAAGTGGTGACCGTGAACTTTCCCTGTTTGTCCTCACGTGCCTCGTGCTTCTCTGCACAGCAGGTTATTAGCTCCTCAGGCCCAGCTTGGTGGATTCATTCATCTCCCCTCTACCCTCACAGCCTGGAACTGGGCTTCTCAGGACAGGATCCGATTGTCCCCAGAAGGAAAGCATGTCCCATATTGGTGAGGTGTGGGCATTTTTAATTCCCACTTGATCAGCCTTCCCTGGAGGCTCAGACGGTAAAGACTGTGTCTGCAATGCTGGAGACCCAGGTTCAATCCCTGGGTTGGGAAGATTCCATAGAGAGGAGCCTGGCTGGCTGCAATCCAGGGGGTCATAAAGATTTGGTCACGACTGAGCGACTTTGACTTCACTTCAGGACTGGGGACCACAACGTTTCTGGTGGGAGCCCACCATGCTGGACATCCCACTAAGGGCAGCTGGAGCAGCGCTGGGCTCTATCTGGTCTGGAAATGTCCTGAGCCATTCATCACCTTGAACTACCCAGTCAAAAAGTTGCACCACAGCAATGGCCTGAGGCCACATGTACCAGACTGCTTTGTGTCCTCCCGTGTGGTCAGCACAAGCTCATATATGAAAATAAAAGCTCCTTTAAATATACACTGCTTCCCTTTTATTTATTTCTATTATGGTGAGGCCATTATAATGATCATTTTAAAATCAGGTGGGTGAGTATGTTATATTATCTGGGGATTTCATTTTAGGGTCGGAAAGAGGCTATTATTACAAAGCATGTTAAAGAAGAGAGCCTGAGAAGGTGAAGGAGACTCACCAACCAGGGCGGCGCCTCAGATTCAGTGGAGAGGCCCCCAAGGCCTCCCAGCCAGGGTATTCCCTCAGGCCAGGCCTCCGCACAGCCTCTACCCTATAAGGCCATGTGTGGGCTCAGCAAGCAGAGAAAATAAATGGGCTCCCCTAGCAGGCACCTGCAGCTCTCACAGCTTCCTGGAGGGGAGAGAAGGGGGGCTGGGGTTGGTTAGGGGCACAGCAGCCTCTCAGAGAGCCCCTTCTGCCCCCCAGAGGGCTTGGGCTGCACCAAGGATCCAGAGTGAGCCTCGCTGCAGAACTTCAAGTGCAAGTAAAGAATGTCACCTTGTCTGCAGCCCCTCACTTCCTCCAGACAGGTACACACACATTTCCATAAGACACAGTGAAAAAGTGTTAGACACACAGTTGTGTACGACTCTTCTTGGTCCCATGGACTGTAACGTCCCAGGATCCCCTGTCCATGGGGTTATCCTGGCCAGAATACTGGAGTGGGTTGCCATGCCCTTCTTCAGGGGATCTTCCCAATCCAGGGATTGAATCCAGGTCTCCTGCACTGCAGGCAGATTCTTTATCATCTGAACCACCAGGGCAACCCATAAAACAGAGGGTTCTAGAAAATGTGAGTCAGATCAGAATCCTGTGGGCTCTTGGAACAAGGATTGAGGAGAGGGGAGGGCAGATAGAGAAAACTCTCTTTGTCTTGGTTCCTTCCCAAAGTTGTATTCTGGGTTCAGCACTGCTGCAGAAAATGGCGAGTTGTGTGGCCACAGCTCGCCTGGCCTGAGACCTGGCCTTCCAGAAACCTGGACAGCCTTGACACAAGGGGTGTCTGAGCAAGGCCTGGACACTGTGGGGAGCAGGGCCGCTATGGTGCACCACCATCCAGAATGACCCCTGGATACAGCAGTGGGTCAGCCAGCACCCAAGACGAGCACTCAGCCCCCTCAGAAGGTCAAGCACTGCTCCTCTCATCTGCTCCCCACCCGCCCTAANGGGCCCCCGAGGTCCAGTCCCAGGTCCGCGCTCACGGTCTGGGGCCTCGCCTAGCGGCCGTTGCCACACGTGTGCAATAGAAGCTTTTGTTGTTTCAGAAAACACTCTTCGAGGACTCCGCAAGTTCCAGGCAGGATTCCAAGCGCGCGCTCTCTCTCTCCCCTGCCTTTCTCTCGCCCGTGCCTCCACCGCGTCTCTCTCCGTCTCTTTCTGTCTGGCTGTCTCTCGGAGACCTGCCTCCAGATAAGCCGCTGGGGCTCAGAGTCAGGCGTCGGCTCCCTGCCTGGGCCCACGCGGCCCGTTAAGCGCCCGCACCTCCTCGCATGTCCGCCCCCGCGCCAGCGCCGGCCCTGTCCTGCGGACCCCAGGGCGCGGCGAGAAGCTTGGAGACGTGTGGGTAGAGGTCTCTGTGCCGGGTTGGCCCCGGTGGCCGCTCAGCGTCCCTTAGTTTCTTCCGTTGTGGCCGCGGGTGGAACAGCCCACTGGGCCTCCCCAGGGGGGCTTGCTGGAGCCCCCAGAAGACACAGCGGGGGCCCTGGGCCAAGCCGCCCTTTCTAACACTTGACTCCTGAGGGGCCAGTTACAGCTGAAGAGGTCCAGTCCAAAGCCCCACGGTCAGCACGTCCCAGCGTCGGAGAGGAGCCTGGATCTCTTCCGACCCCCACTGTCTCGAGAGGTGGCAGAGAGGGGGTCTCCCCAGGCTGCCGTGGGGATGGGGTGGCAGACGCTTGCCTGTGTCAGCAGACTGCCGCCCCTCTGTGGTCCCCAGGGAAGCTGAGCTGGGGGCTGGCCCCGCCCCCCGAAGCTGGCGCTCTGGAACCACTGGGATCAGCCTTCCCAGTCTCCAGGGGCTCGGACACGCCAGCCAGGCAGCCTGCGTGCTCACAGTCACGAGTCCCCTGGGGCTTCACCCTCCTTCCCAAGCGCTGTCTGATTGCCCTGCACGAATTTCAAACTTAGGTCAGAAACCCCAAACCTCACTGTCCCTGTTTTCTTCTGAATCTCTGATAAGATCCTCTGAAATGTTTCATCAGACCCTCCAGCCCAGCAGTCGCCCCTGAGGGCCTCCCCCACCCGTATGAGTTGAAAATCCCTGTGGATTCCAGTTGTTCCTTGTGTCTGGGTCAGTTTCGGCTCTTCGACCTCCCTGCCAATAACCACCAGCAGTCCCGACCCTGCCGCTCGCCCTGGACCCCCGCTAGGACCCCACCTGGGCCTGCCTCCCTGCAGTGGGCAGAGAACGTGCTGCCGCTTTGACCCTGCCTCCCTCCCCAAGCCAAAAGTCTCCAGGCCCATTAGGTTTCAGTGGGTAAAGGCCGCTTTCCAACCATCCCAGGAGGCAGGCGTCCGCAGCAGCAGAGGTCCTCCGCCTCCCCGCCCGGCTCAGTACCGCTGTGGCTCGTACGTGTCCACCAGGCTGGGCTGTCGCCCAAGTGATTTGATCAAACATGAGTCCAAGTGTTGTGCTGGAGGTGTTTTGTAGATGAAATTGACAGTGGTGAGCCTGGGCAAAGAAGAGCTCCCTCCGTGATGTGGGGGAGCCTCATCCACTCAGCTGAAGGTCTTGGAGAAGAGATTCTGCCTCCGCCTCAGCATCCGCTGCCTCCTGAGTCCCCAGCCTCCTGGCCTGCCTCTGAAACGCGCTGCCGCAGTGCCGCGCTGCAGGGGGGTTCTGAGAACTCTCCCCTGCCCCGTCCTCCCCTCCAGTCTTCCCTCCCAGCCTCCCCTCCCAGTTCAGCAGGGACACGCTCATCTACTGGGCGGTCTGCCTCTGCGCCTCCTGGGCCGGGTGTCCCACGTCCGCCCCCTAGAGGCCCAGGGAGGCCTCACACCTCGGGGATCTTGCCCTTCTCCAGGTTCTCTGTGGCCGTCAAAGTCTCCCTGGTTTTCTGTTGCCCAAGCCCACGTACCTGTTTGCATTTCTCTCTGCTGACCACTTCCCGAGCCTCGTTATCTGCCTGCGATCCTGTTACCTGTCCTGCAGTAAACATTCCTTCCTGGTGTGACCGTGCTGCCTGCTTAGACGTGCATTCAGAGACCAGGATCCCCGTGGGATTCGGATCCCCGTGGGATTCCCTGTGCTCTGTGAGTGGCACCCCGGGCTCTGCAGCCTCACGCGGCTGTGTCCACCCGCCCGCTGTCTGAGTACCTGCTCAGGGCCGGGCCTGCACGTGACTGCTGTCCGCATGCTTGAGTATCTAAGCTCGGTGACATCCCAAAGTGATGCGAGTATCCCCAGTTTGCAAATGCAAAACCCAATGCTCAGTGAAGAGCATAGCTTGTCCAGGCCCCTCGCATCACCCTTGCCAGGCCCTGACCTGGAGCCTCACCTACCGAGCTGGCTGGTGGTGGGTGCCCCCTCCTGCAGGTCACTGGGCCCGGCCTGTGCCCCGCTGGTCCCCGCTGGCCTTCTCTGGAGACTCACGGGGGCCACCCTCCTGGGGACGCTGGGCACCCCCACAGCCACAGCCCCAAGCCGGCAGAGGTGACTGATGGCCAGTTTCTCCCTGCTGAGTGACCACCCTCGACCCCCCCAGGGGCCCAGGCTATGTTGAGGAGACACCCAAGTGCCCGAGGGGCCCCCGGGGAAGGTCCACACTTCCTGCTACTTCCAGGGCGAACCTGCCTTCTCTCTGCCCGTCGCTCCTCGGGAGTCTGTGAGGAAGGGAGCATGGGGTTTGGAACAAGAGAGACTGGCCAGCGGCCTCCCAAGCTCCCTGACTCTGGTGACTGTCTCGCCCTCGCAGAGCCCTGGGCTCCCGTCTGTCACGGAGGAGGCCGTCTCACACTCACAGGCAGTGCTGATGGCCCGGCAAGAGATGTGGGGGCCATGCCCCCCTCCCAGGGACCAGTGTGTCCTCCCGGCAGGGCGGCTTCCCGGGTCTGGAGACCGGGGGGGGGATGGGGGGGGCCATTCCCAGACGGTGAGTCAGCCCTGGAGAACCTGGCTGTGCCTGAGACCGCCCCCCCACCCAGGGCCTCGCCGGCATCTTCCTGCCCAGCGCCAGCCCACTTGCTGGCAGCCGTTGGGGAGGGTGTGGAAGTGCTCCAGGCCATCACGGGTGGCTTGGTGGCCAGCAGAAGGCTGACCCCACAGTCCTGGAGGCCAGAGGTCAAGGTTCGCTCCTCCCAGTCCTCTGCAGCCCCTGGTGCTGCTAGTGGGCTGCACACGCCGGCTGGCCGTGGCCCGTCTCCAGGGGGCTTCCCCTGGTCTGTCCTCATCCCCGTCTCCCTGTCCTTGCAAGGCCATGCCGGCTTAGGGCCCGGGATGCCCCCCCTGATGCTGGCCACGTCTGCAGCAGGCCCGTTTCCAGAGCAGGTCAGGCCCCGAGCTCCGGGCAGGACTGGGTGCTGGACAGCCAGCCAGGCAGGGTGGTGATGAGCACGGGGCCCTGGCCCCCGCCCCGCCCCAGGCTGCCCCCGCTGAAGGAAGGGAAGCCCCGGCCCAGGGCCTGCTTCACAGCGAGCGCCTGCGGGGCTGAGCGGGGCCGGGTCGTGCTCGNGGAGATGTGTATAAGAGACAGGCACGGGGCCCTGGCCCCCGCCCCGCCCCAGGCTGCCCCCGCTGAAGGAAGGGAAGCCCCGGCCCAGGGCCTGCTTCACAGCGAGCGCCTGCGGGGCTGAGCGGGGCCGGGTCGTGCTCGGTTAGCTGTGGCTCCGTCTCGGGCACAGGCAGGGCTCTGCACTCCAGAAACCTCTGCGGATAAGCCTCAGCCTCCAGGGTGCAGGGCTGTCTGTGCAGGACCCGCGGACCTGCACGCTTGTGTCTCACCCCAGACAAGGACGTCGGCCACACCGGGCCCCATCCCCGCCTCAGGGCCGCTGGAAACTCCCACCCCGGGAGCGCGCGCTCAGCCCTGTGCGCGTGGCGTCCCTTTATTGTCCTGAACCAGAAGACTGCTTCTCAGCAAAATGGGCCTGCGGTCAGCTTGCAGCCCTCCCGGCTGACACACGCCCGTGTGTACTGTAACGCACTCGGCTGCCAGTCCTGCACCCACTTGCCGAGAAGCCGCTGTCCTTACGTCAGGTAGAGCCTCTTTTCCTACATTTAAAATGAAAAGGAGTGGTCGTTCAGTCACTAAGTCGTGTCCGACCCCGTGGACTGCAGCATGCCAGGCTTCCCTGTCCGCCACCGTCTCTTGGAGTTTGCTCAAACTCACGTTGGTCGAGTCAAAACAGATGACTAAATACACCCGTTTAGAGTCGTTTTAGCCTGAGATGGACGCAGCCCCAGTGGGCTCAGCCGGCACTGGGCGCAGGCCTCCAGCAGGAGCTCTACCGTTTGGGGGCCCCTCCCCAAGGGTTTCAACCCCCAGACGGCTGCTGTCACAGGACACAGACTGCTGTCGCACCCAGACGGACTGTCGCAAGCTGCCACGCTCCCACCCCGCCTCCAAGACCGGCTCTCTTGCAAAGGCCCCTCGAGGCCTGTGTCCTCCCCTCCCCATGAAGCTGTCACACTCTGTCTCTCGGGGTGGGGCCCGTGTGCTTCTCCCGGGCCCCTCGTGCACGCCCTCCCAACCCCCGCCTGACTTCTGCGCCTCTGCTCCTGCCTCCCCACCTGGAGTCAGCCCATTTCACAGGCTGCCCTTCGGAGCCACCAGCGTCAAGGGCCCCGCTTCCCGCCCTCCGTGGCTTTGAGCCCTGAGGCGATGGTTTGCAGGCGACCCTCCCGGAGACCACGGAGGTGGGGACCCTCCGCTTAGACTGTCTGAGTGCAGGCTGCCTGCTCTAGCTCACGGTCTGCTGGCTGCAGGCCCATGCCCTGCCTGGGGCCCGGAAGGCAGGCCCGAGTCCAGAGGGTCATGGCCAGAGAGGGGCTCTCAGGTCCTGGGCTCCCTGCCACCATGAGGACGGTGCACGCACGTCTGCAAAGGCCCGAGACAGACGTCCGAAAGAAACGGGAAACAGGACATTGTTGCCTTCCACAGGCGAGCTCAGCCTGTGCTTCCACCGCGCTGGGCTCTCCCAGCACAGACTCCAGAGGGCTGTGTCCCCGGTCACTGACTGCCCCAGCGGCAGGAGAGCCTCCGCCCCTTCCCCTGCACTGACTGGAGCTCTGGGCCGCTGAGGAAGTTCCAGAAGGAATGTCACGTGTGGGCGCAGGGCAGGGGAGGTGGGAGAGCTCTTGATGGACCATTGGTGCCTGGAGGGCCCAGACCCGGAGGCCCGCAGAGCCCTGAGCAGGATGTCCACCAGTGTTCCCCGAGTCAACCGGCCTTCAGGTCTCCTTGAGAAGATCTTAGCGGAGCCCAGCAGGGTCAGTGTCTGCTCTGAGCAGCCAGACTGAGAGTAGAACTTCCCTTCGGTCAGTTCAGTTCAGTTCAGTTGCTCAATCGTGTCCAACTCTTTGTGACCCCATGAACCACAGCACGACAGGCCTCCCTGTCCGTCAGCAACTCCCAGAGTTTACCCACACTCATGTCCACTGAGTCGGTGATGCCATCCAGTCATCTCATTCTCTGTCATCCCCTTCTTCTCCTGCCTTTCCCAGCATCAGGGTCTTTTCCAAGGAGCCAGAGCTTCCCTGGTGTCCCTTCAACACTGCTTTCCTGGGCTTCCAAGCCAGGGCCTGCTCCTGCCCTCCTGCTAAAGGCCCTGCACGCGACATGAGGCCGGGCCAGCTGGGATGGCCGAGCCTGGAGCAGAGGAAGTTTCACCGCAGGGCTGAGCCAGAGGGGCGGGCGGCTCTTCTCAGGAGACCCAGACTCCCCAGTGCGCTTGAGGAGTCAGTTTTAGGGGCAGGATGTGGGGCGGGTTGCAGGGTGTGTGCCTTCCTTCGAGGTGGGGGTGGGAGATCAGGGCAGTGCCCGGGACCCTGGGCTCAGCCTCCAGTCTGTCCTCCGGGGCGGGGGCCTCTGTCCCTGGAGCAGCGCTGCGCATCCAGGTGTGAGTCCTCCGGGGACTCTGGGCTCAGCCTGCGGTCCACCTCCGGGGCGGGGGCCTCCATCCCTGGAGCAGCGCTGTGCGTCTGGGTGTGAGTCCTGGGGGGACCCTGGGCTCAGCCTGCAGCCGCACGTCCGGGTGTGAGTCCTGGGGGGACAGGACTCTGCCCCCNGGTGTGAGTCCTGGGGGGACCCTGGGCTCAGCCTGCAGTCCGCCTCCGGGGCGGGGGCCTCTGTCCCTGGAGCAGCACCGTGCGTCTGGGTGTGAGTCCTGTGGGGACCCTGGGCTCAGCCTGCAGTCTGTCCTCTGGGGTGGGGGCCTCTGTCCCTGGAGCAGTGCCTCGCATCCGGGTGTGAGTCTTGGGGGGACCCTGGGCTCCGCCTGCAGCCGCACGTCCGGGTGTGAGTCCTGGGGGGACAGGACTCTGCCCCTCGAAGCTGCACCTTTGTTTCCTGGTCTCCCCTCCCTTCCCTGATTGGCTACTGCTGAAATCTGCGCTTAGGAGCAAAGAGAAGGTCTAGAGGCTGAATCATTTTTCCAGGAAGAAATGGGGGAACACAGAAAGGTTTCATACCCGAGAGGGCCCCACAGGGTCCTGGCCGTTTTCACTCCTGGGTTGTCAGCTGGGAGCCTTGCAGTATGACTGATTAGCAAGAGGAAATTGAAAGTTTACCCACGGGGGCACCTCCTGTCCACAGCAGAGGCACCCAGGTGGGGAGCACCTCAAAGAGGAGCCTTGGAGTTCAGGTCTAAGTACCGTCTTCCACCGGGCTTCCCTCGGGCTCAGATGGCAGAGGATCTGCCTGGAATGCCAGAGATTCGAATTCGATCTCTGGGTCAGGAAGATCCCTTGGAGGAGGGCATGGCTACCCGCCCCGGTACTCTCGCCTGGAGACTCCCATGGACAGAGGAGCCTGGTGGGCTACAGTCCACGGGGCCACAGAGTCAGACAGGATTGGGCGACTAACACTTTCACCATCTTCAGTTAAGGCTGAGAAAGTGTGTGGAGGCCAGTTGCAGGAAGGGCACTCAGAATGATTAACAGATAACAGATACAGTTGTCATGCAGACGTAAGTCTCTGGTGATTTGGTATCAGCCTTCTCTGCTGACTCAGACAGGAGACTCCCTTACAAAGAGAGATTTCCCTTGTGGATGAAAAAGCGTTTCTGCCATATCAGTAAACAGTGTTGCAGACAGCCGGCCTCTGAACCTGCCCTTGTACCCGGGTGGTGAGCCCCCAGGGAGCCCGGAATGAGGACACTCCCAGGGTGGGGTGAGGGTGTTGCTTTGCTGGGCTAGCTTGCTGAGGACCTGCCGGGAGTAGGTCTCTCAGATGGCTCTCAGGGAGAGCTCTGAAGAGGTGAGGGAGGAGCTGGGATCCACGGGAGCTTTCGCAACAAAGACTAGGTGGTTGGAGCATCAAAAGATACTGTTACTTACAGAAAGCCACGCTTCTCAGGTTGGTGAATTTAGCCCCTTTCCGTGAATGGGAAGAGGCAAGAGTCGGCTCCCCTGGCGTGTCCCTCAGCTACCTGCCGGGCCAGCGTCCTGGGCTTCTCACCCTGAGCCCCTCTGCCCCGGGGCGGCTGCGGCCCCTTTGTCTCCACTCCGAGCCCCCCAGCACTCCCTTTCCGGGAAAGCTGTGCTGGTTGGGCGGCTGCAGCATTGCTGGTCTGCTCGTTAGCCCTAGTCGCTCAGTCGTGCCTGACTGTGGCCCCATGGACTGCAGCCCGCCAGGCTCCCCTGTACACAGGATTCTCTGCAAGAGCACTGGAGCGGGTGGTCCTGCCTCCCCCGGGGGGTCTCCCTGATCTGGCAGGTGGGTGCGTTACCACTGGCGCCACCTGCAGGGGCTGATACGCAGCAGCGTGTTTCGCTCACAGCCCTGCAAGACCAGCCTGGCGCCAAGGACAAAGCTCACGTTGCCGGAGCGACTGCAGGTCTTTGCTCAGAACCTGGAAACCCTCACCTTTGGCAGGAGTGAACGTAAAACTCTAAAGTGTCCAGAGATGAGAGTGGAAGCCACGGACCCACGAAGCCCGGCTGGAAGCAGCGGGGGCCACGGCGGTGACGAGTCCGACCTCCACCAGAGCCCGAGTCTCGCGGAAGCTGGTTTTACTGCTTGAGGTACCAGATGGCACACCTAGCGGCAGCCGTGGGAAGATGCACACCGGAGAAGGGCGCCCCGAGCTGGCAGCCCTCTCCCTCAGAAAAGCCCCGGTACCTCCCCGTCATCAGCACCGCTCCTCCTCCTCGCTCTACTCTTGGGAATTAAACCGCCCTCTCCAAGCTGGGCGAGAACTGCTCCGAGAACTTGGTTCCTGCTTTTCCGTTCCTTCGCCACGAATGAAGCCTGCGCTGTGTTGGTCTCGGCTTTGGTTTTAGCTGCTCCAGCCTGGATGGGAAAGGAACGTCTCCTGCCAAGGCAGGGAGCTGCGGCCTGGCCGGGGCCTGAGCAGCGTCCCGACAAATCATTTCGGTAGCACGTGGAGGACCCCGGCCCAAGGCAGGACCAGACTCTGGGGAAGATGCAGCCTCAGGTGGGTGGGGAGGAGCTAAGACACTGAGCCCGTCCGTGGATCAAGGATGAGACAGGCCGAGATTCAGATCCAGACTCAGAAGACATGCTCTCATTCTGGAAAGTGAAAGGGATTCTGCCCCTTGTCCTGCAGGAAAGAAAAAATTCAAAAATGTGCCCGTGAGCTAACCTTTCGAGCTTCTATCAGATAAGCTGAAAGTATTTAAGAACATTTTCGAATCAACACTTCACTGGATTCCCAGAAATACTTTTGTTATTTTGGCAGTACAGCAAATGATAAGATGTGATTCCCAGCACAAGTAAACTGCAAAATTCCAGCTCCTCTAGCCCTGTAGACGCAAGGCGGGAGCAGGAAGTCTGGTTGCTTCTGGTTGACCAGTCGGTCTGGCCTGGTCAGTGTGGCAGCAGGTAGAATACAAGGCGGGCGAGGAAGGGAGATTTCAGGAGACACGTGGGGGTCTGCACCTGCAGGCACGGAGCAGCACCTGTGAGTGTCGGTGTGAAGTAAAACTCATGGCTTATGACAAGACAAGGAAAAGTTAAGCATGAAAAGTCTTCTCTACCCTCTGGCCTCCTCTCCTGCATTAGGCATCACCTGGACCACCACATTGGCAGGAATACCCACTCAGCTAAAGAGCAGGCTTCTGCCAGCATCAGCAAGAAGACTCTTTATCAACAGCACTTGTTGGTGATCTCAGAAGAGGTCACATGAACCATTGCAATGATGACGTTTGCATCTGACTATGTACTGTTGCTTTGATGTACAGCCCTCGGTCTCAAAAATCGTGCATAACTGTGCCTTGATTTCTGGTGGGTGGACCAGTTCTCAGGGCTTTCCGAGATGCTCCTCGGGTCATAATCCTTGAATCTGGCTCAAGTAAAGCTTTCCATTTTTTTTCTTAGATTGACTGATTAATTGTTCATCAAGTTTAACTTCTTATTTTCCGGATCCTCCTGTTGATAATCTATTACCTTCTCAGATAATCTATTACTTTCTTGCTTCTTTATAATCAAGAACTTACTTCTGTTAAACTGAAAAGAAAAATCAACTGGATTGTCATTTATCCCAAATCTTTTCCCATGTCCAAGCTCAACTCAAAAATTTTTCCTTACTCAAAAAATCATTCTGAGGCAACTTGTAGAGCATTTATATCGGGGCTTCCCTGGTGGCTCAGAGGTTAAAGCGTCTGCCTGCAATGCAAGAGACCTGGGTTTGATCCCTGGGTCAGGAAGATTCCCTGGAGGAGGAAATGGCAATCCACTCCAGCACTCTTGCCTGGAAAATCCCATGGACGGAGGAGCCTGATAGGCTACAGTCCAGCAGGAGTATTTACATTACACAGGAAGAAAAAGCAAACATAGATGAGGGAAAGGAAAGAAGTCAGAAGAAAATGAAGAGCTGAGGTGGAGATCAGAGTCTGGAGACGCCTCTAGAGACAGAGAGGAGACCGCGGCGTACGGCTGGACGTGAGCAGGGCTCCTTGGGACCAGCTGAGAGGTGCTGGCACAGGATGCCGCACTGGACACGAAAAAGGAGCCCCCAAGAGCTGGGATGTGCTGGCTTCATCATATCAGGCAGGCTTGCCTTATCTGCATTGATTCTGGGGGGAGTTGATCTTCATGTTTTTTTACATTCCGTTCAGCTTGTACAGTGACCAATAACTTCTGGGGCATTTTGGTGAAAGTGAAAGTCGCTCGGTCGTGTCTGACTCTTTGCGACCCCAGGGACTATACAGTCCATAAAGTTCTCCAGGCCAGAGTACTGGAGTGGGGAGCCTTTCCCTTCTCCAGGGGATCTTCCCAACCCAGGGATCTAACTCGGGTCTCCCTCATTGCAGGCAGATTCTTTACCAGCTGAGCCGCAAGGGAAGCCCAAGAATACCGAAGTGGGTAACCTATCCCTTCTCCAGCAGATCTTCCCAAGCCGGGATTGAACCGCGATCTCCTGCACTGTAGGTGGATTCTTTCCCAGCTGAGCCACTGGGAAGCCTGAGGATACTGGAGTGGGCAGCCTTTTCCTTCAGGGATCTTCCCAACCCAGGGTCCCAACCCAGGCCTCGCGCACTGCAGGCGGATTCTTTCCCAGCTGAGCCACTGGGAAGCCTGAGGATACTGGAGTGGGGAGCCTGTCCCTTCTCCAGTGGATCTTCCCGGCCCAGGTGATGGGAGGAAGGTGCAAACTCCCAGTTACAGGCTGAGTGGGTGCTGGGACGACCACAGAGCCGGCAGCAGAGCTCAAGCTGCTGTAGGGCCTGAGGACCCTGGGCCCCACGAGCCCTCATCCCAGAGGAAAGGAAGGGCTGTTGCTTCTTTCGGGCCCTTTCTCCGTGTGGCGTCTGTGACGGGCCGGCTCACAGCGCAGGTGCCCCTCCGTCTCACTGCAGGCCTTGTGCGGGCAGCAGTGCGTGTCGATTGCGTCCGGGCAGAGCTGGCGTGGGAGGGGCGACCACACAGAAGGAGACCAGGCTGCTGATCTGGTCCCTCGAAGAGAACATGTGCGATGGTTTCTGTGAAGAAACTTCCAGATCTAAAGCTGCGCACCTGTGAAAGGAGAGAGTCACGTTTCTTTTCCTTTTCACTTGCCTCGGGCCCAGGGCTCCCCGTGATGCTCTGCTGCGCTGACAGGTCCGCAGCGCCAGAGCTGAGTGTGGAGGGAGTGGGCCGTCCCCAGCCCCTGACCGCTCCGTGCCTCCTGCCGCAGAGGGACGGGGGCAGGGACCAGGCCCCAGGGGGCCCAGGGGCTCCTGCTCACTCACGGCCCCTGCTGCTCCTGGTGCCGGCTCCCGGGAGGAGGGGGGTGGGCTGCCCTGGGCTCCAGAGGGGAGCTGCCGATGGAGGCGCGGGCGCGCAGAGCGTCCGCTTCATCCAGACCACCTCACTGCCCAGGGTGGAGGGCACGTGGTGAATGTGGGGTGACCCCGGGGTCACGTGGTGAGGAGTGTGGGGTGATGACCCCGGGGGGCACGTGGTGAGTGTGGGGTGACCCTGGAGCCTCTTCTCCCAAACACCCTGGAATCCTCACTCTGGCTGTTTACTTTCCGAAAAACCTCCCTGTGGTCCGGGGTGAGAAAAGTGTGGTCGCAGCTGGCCCTGTTGGTACGTGCCAGGCAAGATCCATCAGGAGGGCAGTTTCAGACCAGAGGCCCGGGACCATTCTCACTAGAGGGACCCAGGCTTCTGACCTGCCTCCCCGCCCCCAGCTTTGACTTCCCAGGGGCCAGTGGTTCCCCAGCTTTGGTTTGCTACTCGGGGCTGAGGGGGAGAACAGGCCTGGACAGACCCCCCCCCTCCCCAGGCGCGGGGGGCTGGCGGGACCACCGGTGCCACCCACACGCGCCGCTGCGGGCCGGCCCTGCCGCCGCTCGGCCGCCGCTCGGCCTCTTTCTCATTCGCTTTCTGTACTGCTCACATTATCACAAGCGTCCTATGAGTGCGGGCTTGTGACCGTCACTTCTGGCAACACCNCCCAGGCTCACCGCCCCGGTCTTGGCTCAGTGGGGCCTTGGCTCAGCGGGGCTGGGGAGCCTGCGCCCTCCCTTGGCCCGAGGGCTCCCTTGGCTCTAACGGTGTTCTGCCGGGTCACAGGCTTTCCGGCAGCTGTCCCACCGCTTCCATGGGAAGGGCTCCGGCAAAATGAAGACGGAGCGGCGGATGAAAAAGCTGGACGAGGAGGCGGTGGGTGCCCACGGGGAGGTGGCAGTGGCCTCTTGGGGGTGTGGGGTCGGCAGGGACCGAGGCACTGGGGTGCTCCTGCCATGCTGACTGGCCCCCCGACCCACAGCTCCTGAAGAAGATGAGCTCCAGTGACACGCCCCTGGGCACCGTGGCTCTGCTCCAGGAGAAGCAGAAGGCCCAAAAGACCCCGTACATCGTGCTCAGCGGCAGCGGCAAGAGCATGAACGCGTGAGTGGGGCGGTGTGGTGCCTGCGTGCATTGGGGAACGGGGGGGCGGGGGTCACAGCTGCTCTGCAGGCTCACACTCCTCTTCTTTCTGCAGGAACACCATCACCAAGTGAAGCCGGCCTCCCTTCTGATCCCTCCCCCGACTTTAATATTAAATAAAGCTCCCTCCTTATTTTTTCCCCCTGGTCCTGGTGCAGGTTCCAGGGTCAGACCTGGGAAGAGGGCAGGCGGTGCCGAACGGAGCACTGGGGCCATTGCCCTCTGGTTCTGTCATCACCTGTGTGACCGCAGGCAGTCACTGAACGTCTCTGGACTTCAGTTCTGCCGTTTGTTTGACCAAAACACCTTTGCTTCATAGGATGTCTTGTGATGATTAAGTGAGCTCATTTCATTCACTCACCTGGAACGTGGAGGTGAGCAAGGCCCCTCAGAGGTGGCTTAGGGTTTGGCTTCTGCCAGGTGAGACCGGTCGTAGGTGACACAGACGACAGAGATGCAGGGAGGGAAATGGCCCAGCTCCGCAGAGGCAGTTTTCAGCCCACGGCGCCCCCAGCCAGCCAGAGAAGCCAGCTGGTTCGCTTTCTCACCCTCGCCTCCCCCAGCCGCTCCTGGCATGGTTGTACCAGTCCTGGCTGTGGCTCATAAATGTCACACCTTATTTTCTGCAAGGCTGGCTTCTGGGTAAGAGTTGAGAGGTGTTGTAGAGGCTGTTACTGCGGTCTCTCCCAGTCTCAGTGCTACAAGAATCACTGCTCACAGCCAAGATGGCCGCGGCAGGGTCAGGGGGCATCGCAGGCTCCTGTTGTCTTAAGTGGAGAGTGAGAGGCCTGGTTTCTCAGAGCACCTGCCTCCTGGGAACCTTGTCCCCTTAGCAGGGCAGGTGAGATTCCTCGGCGTGAACTCAGTGAGGGACAGTAAGAGCCTGAATCGAGGGAAAGGTGACGACTGGCTCTGGCGGGGGTCAGACAAAACCAGCATCCCGCCGCCCCCACCTCCACCCGAGTGCGTGGCAGATGGTCCACAGATTTTTTTGTTTTTAATGAAAAATGTGGATTAAAATAACCTTAGAAAATGTAAGAAAAGAACAGAAATATGTAAACAAGGGATGAAATACAGTTGCCTTAACCCATTGCTTTTGATGACAGTTACTTCGTGGCAGCCCCACCCAGCACTGTCATGCCCTGCTTCAGCTGTCTCATCTTGGGGTCTGTTTCTGATTTGGTTTCCGCTTGGGCTTCTTCCTCGGGTTCCTCAGGGAGGGTCCCTGTGGGAAGCCTAGGCTGGGTCTAGGGTCTGGGGAATCTGGGTCTGTTTCTCCCAGAAGCCTACGTGGCATGTCTGGTGGTGTGGATTGTCCCTGGCAGCGGAGCAGCAGCTCTGGCCGAGCTCTTATCAAAGCTCACACCTTACCCGCTGCAGCCTGTTAGGAAGCTGTTGCCATCATCAGAGCCAAAAACGTCCAAGGTCATGTCTAGAGCAGTGGTGGACCCGGATCGAACTGGCCAGCCGTGTCCCAGGGTGTCTCCTGACACTGACCTGTGACTGAGGGGACAGTAAATGGCGAGCCAGGGCCTAGGAGGGGCTCCGAGGGGCCCCCTCCAGGAAGCCTGCCTGGCTGGCAGTTTGCTGCGTCTCCCCTCCTGTGGCCTCTGGTCCCATCCCTGTGCTTGCTCTTCTGTGCCCTGAGTCATGCCACCCCTGCCTAGGCTGTGCTTGCCCACTTGATGGGGGCGGGGAGGCAGCAGGGAGTCAGTTCAACTCCAGGGCTAGAGGGGCAGCACCGAATCTTGTGAGGCCTGAGCTGCCAGGGCAGGCAGAGCCCAGGGAGAAGGTGGGGACTGAGAAACGATGTCAGCCATGCGTGAGCCCAGCCCTCCAGGGCACCCAGGAAGAAGGATACTGATGCCTGCTCTCAAACAACCATCAGACTGCAGCTGCTCCCTCCAGGGAGCACAGGAGCGCTCAGGATGCGAAAAGCTGCAGGATGCTGGCCCCAGAGAGCTGAGGTGCGTACGAAGGGAATGATTTCAGTGAGCCCAGACTTAAATCTTCTCATACATACAGAGAAAAGCACTACATTCCTTGAGATACACAGTTTTGATTCACAAAAATTCTTTTGATGTTCAGACTACCTGCCCTTTNCAGGGCTTTGGGCGTTGGTTTCACTTATTTCAGTGCATTTTCAATTGTTTTGGTATTTTAGGAGGGACATCTGGAATTACTGGGTCAAGGATTTTGTAAGATTTCTGACCTTGCTAACCCGCTTTCCGTCATGTGTACACTGATTCTCAGGGCAAGATGCTTTCGACCACCAAGCTGAAAGATTTCAGTCAGGACAGCAGCTCCTCGATGTCCCGCCATCCGTTGAACTTCGATGATCCCGAAGACGCGCCGTTTCACAGGTGCGCCCCATGGTCTGATGAGATGGGGTGGCGGGACCCTAAATCCCCCCCAGGACCCCACAGTCCATCTGCCCTGGTGCAGCTGACCCAGTGCCAGGTGTAAAATACGGGCAACACCTGCTGGAAGACAGGCTCAGAGGCCGCGGAATCTCGGAGCCCGAGGAGGGCCGGGGAGCCACTCGGCGCCGAGGGGCGAGGGGGGCCCGTGGCAGCTGGGAGGGCCGTGAGCCCCCGCACCCCACACCCGGGGAGATCTGTGACGGGTGCGAACCTTGGGATGTGGACGCATGCTGCGTGATGGCCGTGTCCATCAGGAGGGGCATCTGTGTCTGTGAGGATGTCCCTGCTCCGGGGGGACGCCTGCATCGGACGTGACCTTAGAAGGAGACAGTAGGGGTGACGGCAAGAGGTGTCACGTGACTTCCTGACAAGCTCAGGGGCAGCGCCTCCAGGAACAGTCTCTTCTGTGCTCATGGACCTCGGGGTAGACCGGTCAGCCTGCAGCAACGTCATCACAGAAGCGGCCGTGGCTGGGGAGAAACGCCCCCTGCCCCAGACCCCACGCGCTTCCAGACTCAGTGAAGATGCACACGCAGCCAGAGACCCTTCGTGCTACAAATGTGGTAACACCTTTTTTATTTAGAGTAAGATGTGTTAACATCCAGCATGACAAAATTTGTACAAAGTTCACAATTTAAAAATGAATATCACTGCAACTTGTGATTCCACACATTTATAGCAAAATTAAAGTGTCAACAAACCCATGCCGTGTAGTACAAAAATAAATCAAACTTCAGTTCCACAGAGAGCACGATAAATATTTATACAAAATTCTGTCTTAATAAATGATTACTTAAATTAACTTAGAAATGAATATGAACAATAAGTTATAATAAATAAACTCTGATGACTCACAATAATTCCATATGAAAGGTCAGCATTCTAATATGTGACACTTTTGTGATCCCTATATAATAGTCACAGATAACTTTGATTTGATATTATGTACCAACGTTAGATGAGCAGCAGATTTGTGCTTAAAACCCCTTTCCATTGTACATAGGTGAGAACAATTAGAATCCCAAACTGATACTACCTATTACGCTACGAAAAGCATCACTATAATTGGCAAAGAAGCTGCAGACGACGACGGGGCGGGGAGATGCATGTGCCGATATGAACAACGGGGGCCCGAGAGGAGGCTGGGGCCCCGGACGGGATATGTGGCCACAGGTGGCGAGGCGCACCTGGCCTCAGCTCTCAAAAAGGCAATTCTGAGCAGGGCAGCTACAACGAATCACGCAACAGAAAGAGGGCCCCGCAGGGAAGGCGCTGCGGCGCCCGAGTCATCACACAATCTCCCAGCTAATTATTAAAGTCCTCCTGGAAAACTGTAAGCTTTTGTACAGTGAGCAGTATAAAGTGCTGCTGGGATGTACATGTATTTATACATATATATATACCGAGGTTGAGTATTGTATCAGAGTATTTGCGGTGAGGTCCCTGTAATGTCGTAGCATCAGCAGGTCAGCGGGGAGGCCTCCTCAGATTCCTCCAGGGTCAGCGTCACGAGGCTACTGACGTGGGAATTGCACACCCCCGTACGGATACATGGACAAGGTGAGTGCAAATAGTCGACTGGCACATTGTGGGACAATGACCCTGTAAGTCCTGTTCTGCTAAAAATATTTTTTTTTTAATTTTTACAAAACCCATCTTTTTTTTTCATAACAAAATTTTAAAGTACTTTTGTACTTCCTGCGTAACATCAAGACATGGAAGGAAGAATGCCAGCGCGCGTAAATCAAGTCAACAGCAATCGAAACACGACAGGCCGTCCCGGGGACGCGGGAGGAGAGGGGCGCGGCGGTGGAAAGCGGTCTACGCATCGCCGGGCGCAGTCGTCGGGGGAACAGTCAGTCTCCAGGGCGGAAAGAGTCTGAGATGATCTAGTGTAAAGCAAGAAAGTGCTGAAGGGTATTTAGTTACTCCCACCATCTGATGGCATTCGTTCCTNCGCGGCGGTGGAAAGCGGTCTACGCATCGCCGGGCGCAGTCGTCGGGGGAACAGTCAGTCTCCAGGGCGGAAAGAGTCTGAGATGATCTAGTGTAAAGCAAGAAAGTGCTGAAGGGTATTTAGTTACTCCCACCATCTGATGGCATTCGTTCCTAGAGCAGGTCACGACTGAGCCAGCGAGGCTATGCGAACCTTTGGTCCACGGGCCTCCGGAGGGCAGCACGTGGAGCGCGCCCAGCGTCTGAACAGGACGCAGGCTTCCTCGAAGCCAGCGCTGGGCGGGGGTGCGCGTCTGAGCCGCTTTCCCACCCGGGCCGGCCCGCAGCTCAGCCCGGTCACGCGAGGACTGGCGCGCCGACTGCCTTTATCCCCCACGGGAAACTCACAACAGCGACAACAGGAATGGTAACTGGATAAGGTGGCAGGGGAAGAAAGAGTCTCAAAGGATCTTTGAGCGCAAAGGAAAACACACGGATTCTGTTGGATGACAGACAGTTCAGAGGGCGAGGAGCCCTCAGGGAGGGAGGAGAAGGTTGCTCCAAAGCGGCCCGAGAGACGAGGAGGGGTCTTCGGGTCGTCCACCTCTACTCTGCCCCTGTCTTAGCTGAAGGTCCCACCGTCACAGCATGTAACGCTCAGGAGTTAATTTAAAAGTGCTGCTTAAGCTGCTTTGAATCTTCTGCCAAGTTTCCATGGCTTGATGTTGTCTTACAATAAATTACTTATCTCATTTCTTACAGTTAATCCATATGCCATTTCCTTGGAATGCAAAAAACCTCATTTATTGCCCCCACCATACACCATCCTCCTAAAACAAACAAACAAAAAAATCACATAATATTTCCAAGCATTGTTCAAAAATAAAGCATTTTTTTGCAACCAATTCTTGCTATGAAACAATATGCACACAAAATGTATTTCTTAAATCCCGTAAGATCCTCCAACATGAGGCAAAACGGTAACATCTAAACAGTGGCTGCGGGGCCACCGAATGATCTTTCAGAGCTGTTTCTGTGTGTGTGTGTGTGTCCATTTCAGTTCAAAATACTAAACATTTAATCACTAAAGCATTAAAAAGAATGTACACTCTATTTATTTTGATCGGCTTACCTCTTCAGAAATATATATACCCCCAAATGTGCATACATTAGCAGCTATAAACATTACATGGCATGTCACACTATGTCAGCTTATATGAAAACGTACAAAAATGTGAATGTATTCCAAAACTATTCTGCAGGTACTATCTTTAAAGCAAGACATAAAACCATTATGAAGTCTTGTAAGCATAACACTGTTTCAAACAGAAATAAATATATAACACTTTCTGGTAAATTACAGCAGCAAAGAACAAGAGGCATCGTTTTTAAGCAAGATTCCACCACTACAGCAGCTGTTCAGACCTGAATTCCTCTCACAGCCTGCTTTATATTTTCCAGTAGAGCTTTATTTTCTGGGCTCTGATAACGGTCTTGATTTGTATACATGTCCGTCAAAGTAGTCACGTATGCATCAAAATTTTGTTCATTGATTGGATCCTACGAGATATTAAATAGTAGTTCATATGCAACTTTATTTTCTTAAGAGGATATTCACATCAGCATAAAATAGTATCCCAGCCTAACGCCACTGTCCTTATCTTACTTAAAAGGCCTTTCAGAGCAACTTAACCTTAGGGGATTTACCGATCAGCCCCACCAGAGCGGTTCCCGTCACGGTTTGGGGGAGGTAACCGCAAGCATCTGAGGTCTGAGAACCAGGAGGACAGAACAGACAGACAGCTACGCTAGGACGAGCACCGCGCGGCCCCCGGGGCCTCCGCCCGGCGCCGGCCACTTACCATGTGCGGGAGCTGGATGTTGGCGAGGCTGTGGATCAGGGACTGGCTGAGGTTGGCGAGCTCGTGCAGGAGGGACTCATTCTGCTGCTCGATCACCTTGTTCTCCTCCTCAATGGTCTTGAGGCTGGACTCCATGGTGGTGATCTGAAACGCACAGACCGCGCGAGACATGTAACACGAGCCGCCCCCAGCGAGCGGCCTCGGGGGCCCACGCGGGGGCGCAGCCTCTTCGCTCAGATCCAGAGGTTCCGTGTGAAGGACGGGACGCTGAAGGGGTCGCTTCCTGGAGTCCTCACACTCGAGCACTTGGCAACTGGACCCTAACAGCTGGTCTCTCTGAAAAGGAACTGGTGCATGAAGGCGGGCCAGGTTCCCAGGCTGTCTCAGCTTTCATGCAGTTTTTAAAAGGTCTTCTTGCCACTGTGCATAGATGATCATGTGAGGACTGGCCTTGTGCCGCCCAGGCCTTTCTGCTGGCGTGACAGGACGATCTACGTGGATTAGTATCTTGGGATGTGGGGCTAACACATCCTCTTCTTCAGTTCAGTTCAGTTCAGTCACTCAGTTGTGTCCAACTCTTTGTGACCCCATGAATTGCAGCACGCCAGGCTTCCCTGTCCATCACCAACTCCTGGAGTTCACTCAGACTCATNATAAAAATCATGAAGGTAATTTTAATTCAGAATACTTAATTTAAGATAATTTAAGCTCAAATGTATAATTATAAAGTTATGACTCCTAACTATATAGAATTTGAAGTAAGTCATGCAGCCTTTCTAGAGATTTTTCATAGGTGAAAACAAGGCACAAGCTATCTCCATTTGATTTTCTTGCTAACACTTGCAATTTATTACTAGAGTTAATCCTTAATTGCTGAAAACAGCTGTCCCATGGTTACCCATTATTTTTCTATAATACAATATGTAACAAATTATAAGGATGCATATTCAAGAAAAGCTGTTGGTTAAGATTTTTTTTTTTTTTAATGTAGGTTTTGAGTGTCTTTGTTGTTGTTCAGTCACTCAGTCGTGTCCGACTCTGTGACCCCCAGGATTCCCTATCCTTGATAATCTTCCAGAGCTTGCTCAAACTTATGTCCACTGAGTCAGTGATGCCATCCAACCTTCTCATCCTCTATCGTCCCCTTCTCCTCCTGCCTACAGTCTTTCCCAGTGTCAGGGTCTTTTCTAATGAGTCAGAACTTCACATCATGTGGCCAAAGTATTGGAGCTTCAGCATCAGTCCTTCCAATGAATATTCAGGACTGATTTCCTCTAGGATGGACTGGTTGGAGAGTCTAGGATGGAGAGTCTAAGGGACCCTCAGGAGTCTTCTCCAACACCACACTTCAAAAGCATCAATTCTTCGGCACTTAGCTTTCTTTATGGTTCAACTTTCACATGTATATGTGAATAATGGAAAAACCGTAGCTTTGACTAGATGGACCTTTGTTGGCAAAGTAATGTCTCTGCTTTTTAATATGCAGAGTAGGGTTGCCATCGCTTTTCTTCAGAGGAATAAGTGTCTTTTAATTTCATGGCTGCAGTCAACATCTGCAGTGATTCTGGTGTCCAGGAACATAAAATATCTCACTGTTTCCATTGTATCCCTGTCTATTTGCCATGAAGTGATGGGACCAGATGCCATGATCTTAGTTTTTTGAATGTTGAGTTTTAAGCCAGGTTTTCATGTTCCTCTTTCATCAAAAGGCTCTTTAGTTCTTCTTTGCTTTCTGCCATAAGGGTGGTGTTATCTGCATATCTGAGGTTACTGATATTTTTCCTGGCAATCTTGATTCCAGCTTGTGCTTCATCCAGCCTGGCATTTTGCATGATGTACTCTGCATGTAAGTTAAATAAGCAGAGTGACAGTGTACAGCCTTTACGTATTCCTTTCCCAATTTGGAACCAGTTGTTCCATGTCCAGTTCTAACTGTTGCTTCTTGACCTGCATACAGGTTTCACAGGAGGCAGGTCAGGTGGTCTGGTATTCCCATCTCTTGAAGAATTTTATGCAGTTCTTTCTCATCCACACAATCAAAGGCTTTAGTGTAGTAAATGAAGCAGAAGTAGATGTTTTTCTGGAATTCTCTTGCTTTTTCCATGATCTAGCCTTTGTTAGCAATTTGATCTCTGGTTCCTCTGCCTTTTCTAAATCCAGCTAGTACATCTGGAGTTTCTCAGTTCATGTATTGCTGAAGCCTGGCTTGGAGAATTTTGAGCATTACTTTACTAGCGTGTGAAATGAGTACAATTGTGCGGTAATTTGAACATTCTTTGGCATTACTTTTCTTTGGGATCAGAATGAAAACTGACTTTTTCCAGTCCTGTGGCCACTGTTGAGTTTTCCAAATTTGATTGCATATTGAGTGCAGCACTTTCACAGAATCATCTTTTAGGATTTTCAGTAGCTCAGCTGTAATTCCATCACCTCCACTGGTTTCTTTTGAAATGATCTTTCCTATGGCCTGATTGATTTTGCTCACTTAATTGCTGAAAAAGGAGTTTTCCCATGGTTACCCATAATTTTTGTATAGTATGATATATAATAAATTTTAAGAATGGATATTCAAGAAATAGTGTTTGTTAAAAATTTATTTTTTAATTGTTTAGGTTTTGGGTATACAGCATTGTAATTCGACATCTGTATGTACTGCAAAGTGATTATGATCACAGGTTTAGTTTACCATTAATCACTTTCCGCTTCACTCCCTGCGCTTGTTTTACTCACCCCTGACCTCCTCCTGGTAGCTGCTAATCTTTTCTCTGTATCTGTGAGTTTTTGTTTTATTTTATTATTTACTTTTTTTTTTTCAGTTTCCACATTTGAGTAAAATCATATGGTATTTGTCTTTTTCTCTCTGATTTCTTTTACTTTGCACAGTATTCTTAAGGTCCATCTATGTTGTCTTAGATGGCATGATTTTCATTTGTTTTTTAATCAAAAAAATTTTTTTAGGATTTCATTCTTTTTATGACTGAGTGGATTCCTGTGTGTGTGTGTGTGTGTGTGTGTGNAATATTGGTTTATTTGTGAGTCACTATCCTCTACAGAAAAAAATCTGCTTTGACTACGCAAAATATTGACTACGCCAAAGATTTTGACTGTGTGGATCACAACAAATTGGAAAATTCTTCAAGAGAAGGGAATACCAGACCACCTGACCTGCCTCCTGAGAAATCTGTATGCAGGTCAAGAAGAAATAGTTAGAACCGGACATGGAACAACAGACTACTTCCAAATTGGGAAAGTACGTCAAGGCTGTGTATTGTCACCCTGCTTATTTAACTGATATGCAGAGTACATCATGAGAAACGGTGGGCTGGATGAAGCACAAGCTGGAATCAAGATTGCCAGGAGAAATAACAATAACCTCAGATATGCAGATAATACCACCATTATGGCAGAAAGTGAAGAGGAACTAAAGAACCTCTTGATGAAAGTGAAAGAGGAGAGTGAAGAAGCTGGCTTAAAACTTAACATTCAAAAAATCAAGATCATGGCATTTGGTTCCATCACTTCATGGCAAACAGATAAGGAAACAATGGAAACAGTGACAGACTTTATTTTTGGGGGGGCTCCAAAATCACTGCAGACTGTGACTGCAGCCATGAAATTAAAAGATGCTTGCTCCTTGGAAGAAAAGCTATGACCAACCTAGACAGAATATTAAAAAGCAGAGACATTGCCAACAAAGGTCCGTCTAGTCAAGGCTATGGTTTTTCCAGTGGTCGTGTATGGATGTGAGAGTTGGACTATAAAGAAAGCTGAGCGCCGAAGGATTGATGCCTTTGAACTGTGGTGCTGGAGAAGACTCTTGAGAGTCCCTTGGACTGCAAGGAGATCCAACCAGTCCATTCTAAAGGAGATCAGTCCTGAATATTCATTTGAAGGACTGATGCTAAAGCTGAAACTCCAATACTTTGGCCACCAGATGTGAAGAGCTGACTCATTAGAAAAGACCCTGATGCTGGGAAAGACTGAGGGCAGAAGGAAAAGGGGACGACAGGATGAGATGGTTGGATGGCATCACTGACTCAATGGACCTGAGTTTGAGCAAGCTCCGGGAGTTGGTGATGGAGTTGGCATGCTGCAGTCCGTGGGGTCCCAAAGAGTCGGACACGACTGAGAGACTGAACTGACCCTCTTCGTAGTCACGAGGCAGGGGTCCCTAGCGGCCTGTACGGTGTCCTTGCCTCCTTACCTCAGAGAAGGGTCTGGCACGGCTTCCTGACCACTGTCCCTTCCTCTAACCTCCCAGAGAGAGTGTGGCCACTGCTGTGGAGCCCCCGGCCTCCGCCTGCCGCCAGGCGACCAGTCCTCACTCACTGCACAGCAGGCTGGAGAGCTGCCCGCTCTGCGCGGGGAGCTGAGGGACCCTCAGGGGTAGAACCAAACAGGGAGCTCCTGGAGGCCGCGGCGTGTGTGCTGGGCTCAGAGGGGGTGCGTGGAAACAGGACTGTCTGCCATACGCCAAGCTCACAGCCTGGCGCCTCCAAATGGCAACCACCGATTGCCCTGAATTACCCGAATCTCTGCTCCTCAGCTCTAAACTCTGATTTCTCAGGTAGGGTGTCCCTGCTTACATCCAAGGATCCCAAGCCGTTGGGGTCTGAGGGAGTCCCTGGCTTCAGGTTTCCCAGGTTCTCCAGGCAAGATCTGGCTCTTCGTGGACTCAGGAGCAATAACACTTGTCAGCAGGCACGTCTCTGGGTGAGCGTGTTTCCCGTGCAAGGACACTCGTGGTCCTGGGCTTCTGACCCAGCAGCGTTCAGAGGAAAACCCAGCACCCCAGGAACTGCTTGGAGTTGGGGCCCAGGTTGAAACGGGGGCAGGCACAGTGCTGCCAGGGGGTCAGCAGGCCCCGTGTCTGGCCCCTCAGGGTGGAGGGGCTGACGCGCTCCCACGGGGCTCCCAGCAGGAGGACGGAGCCAGCACCTTCCTCTCAAGCCCACCCCGAGGCAGCCGTGGGTACTGGGCGCTTGGCATCATACAGCCCAGGATAGGCCAAGGCTGGCTCTGATGGAGGAATGGCCCGGCCCTCCGTCCGGGATGCCCGGGGCTCGGGGAGGGGCTGGAGGCAGCCTGTTCTGCGGGTCAGGAGCCCCAGCCTGTCAGCTCAAGGTCCT
>SJYV01048657.1:967310-1055301 GCA_006410875.1 Neotragus pygmaeus | reverse complement strand
CTGAATTTATGGACTTTTTAAGGAAGGACAAGTTCTGTTTTTCTCTGTTTGCATAATCTTCTTGCATGAACAGTGTCTTGCCTAAAAATTAGTGATCAGGGACGTCTTCCCTAAAGAAGATTGACTCTAAAGTGGAGGTGAACTTGACATAGATGGAAAGTAGTTGCAGAAAAGCCAGATGAGGCCAGAGTGCAAATAGGCAAAGTTGAATTTCGATTCTGTTATATATTAGGGAAAATCATTTTGCCTTTTCTTTTTACTCTCTACTATTGTACAATTTTAAAGGACAAGTTTTTTATTTTTTTTTAAAGTGCGCTGAGGAGCCAACAAAATTTCTATTGCAAACCAAAACATTTCTATAAAGGAATAGATTGTTATTTTTGTGTATTTTCAATAGTAAATTACAGTAAATATCCAAAAATTATTTTTTCTTAGAATGCAAGCTATTTTCAGTAGAAACTACTAACTGAAATATTATCCCACTTGATTTATTTGACCTAGTAAATAATCTTTAAAATATAAAATTTAACTACAAATTATATTTCTGTTTATTATTATTAAACATCAGCTAATTACTATTATTGAACATTAATTGTTTGGCTCTGTTGAGTCGTGAAGTTTTTTTAAGTATTTTTTTTAAAGAGTGATAGCTTAGTGTGGAATCGGTCTCAGCTTTCAGACTATTAATTGCTTCAGTTCAGTTCAGTTCGGTCGCTCAGTCGTGTGCAACTCTTTGCGACCCCATGAATTGCAGCACGCTAGACCTCCCTGTCCATCACCAACTCCCAGAGTTCACTCAGACTCATGTCCATCAAGTCAGTGATGCCATCCAGCCATCTCATCCTCTGTTGTCCCCTTCTCCTCCTGCCCCCAATCCCTCCCAAAATCAGAGTCTTTTCCAATATACTTAGGCAACACCTTTTCCCATGGTAACTAGTGGAGTTATTTGTTTGTTTATTTATAACATTTGCCCTTTTCTTTTTAAANATCCTCTGTTGTCCCCTTCTCCTCCTGCCCCCAATCCCTCCCAAAATCAGAGTCTTTTCCAATATGCTTAGGCAACACCTTTTCCCATGGTAACTAGTGGAGTTATTTGTTTGTTTATTTATAACATTTGCCCTTTTCTTTTTAAAATTTTTTGGTTATACATATACATATATCCATTCTTTTTCTGATTCCTTTCCCACATAAGTTATTACAGAATATTGAGTAGAGTTCTCTGTGCTATACAATAGATCCTTGTTGATTATCTTTTTTATATATAGTAGTGTGTATATTTTAATCCCAAACTCTTAATCTGTCTCTGCCCCTACCACCTTTCTCCTTTGGTAATCATAAGTTTGTGTTCAAAGCTATGAGTCCATTTCTGTTTTGTGAATAAATTCATTTGTAACATCTTTTTAGATTCCCATATAAGTGATATCGTGTGATATTTGTTTGAATTGNACAATCTTGATCCCAGCTTGTGTTTCTTCCAGTCCAGCGTTTCTCATGATATACTCTGCATAGAAGTTAAATAAGCAGGGTGACAATACACAGCCTTGACGTACTCCTTTTCCTATTTGGAACCAGTCTGTTGTTCCATGTCCAGTTCTAACTGTTGCTTCCTGACCTGCATACAGATTTCTCAAGAGGCAGGTCAGGTGGTCTGATATTCCCATCTCTCTCAGAGTTTTCCACAGATTATTGTGATCTACACAGTCAAAGGCTTTGGCATAGTCTAGTAGATTAAGTAACAGATATTTGTCATTTTAAGATTTTTTAAAAAGTCACCTTTGCAGTTTGATTTAAATATGGGTAATCTTGATGTCCAGTATCCTAAAATCCAACTAACTCGCACACTTTTACATAGATGTGGAAATTCGGGTCAAATGTTTCCTCAACATTATTACACATAGCCGTATCCTGACCTAGGTATAGTTTACCATTGTTTTCTTCCTTATTATGAGGTTGGTTCTATTACGTTTAGAGGAAATGTCTTTAAAATGGTTAAGCTCTATATTTTACATAGTAAGCGCTTTTCATCTTTTTCAAAACAGGTAAAGCAAACTGGGAAGATGATGGTTGGGGAGCATGGGAAGAATCAGAACCCCAAGAACCTGTAAGTCTGCAACAATAAGTATGTATGCATGCTTTTTGATAGTGGCATTTTCCTTTTGTAATGATGGTGACATATTTCAGTGTTAGGTCAACATTTTAAAATCGTTATCAAGAACATTTTTTGCTTACTCAATAGTACTTAAGTAGATGCCTGCTCTTAAGGATTTAATGACTTTATAGCTCAGTCAGTGGGCTCAGTGGAGAATAATTGTTTTAGGATTCTTTCTCCTTCATTGGTTATTCTTTCAGACTCTTGAATTTATTCATTCAACATAGATTTGTTAAATGCCCACCATATTCTAGGTGTTGGGAGTGTAGCACTGAGCGAGTAAACAGAGTCCCTGTCTGTGCAGTGTATTTTCACCTATAGAGAATAGAAAATCTAACCTGCACTGGCTTAAATAAGAAGGACACTCATTAGCTCACATAAAAGGAAGTCAGAGATACTTTGTATTCCCAGATGGGTTGATGAGGCAATTCAGCTATGTCATCAAAGACGTTCTATTCTGCATACACCATGCTGACTTCATCCTGAAGCTTGTTCCTCTTATAGGCGTGGTGGGGCAACTTGTTTCTTCACTTCTGACCAGAGAGAAAAAAAGGCTGGGGCTTTTCATAGCTTTCTTCCTTGCCTTTTATCTCCTTGGCTCATTTCTGAACTAGCCACTAGCAAGGTATATGAAATTTTCATCAGTCAATCATATCACTTCCTGAAGTTGGAGGATAGAGGGTCAGCTTTTCCTGAGGCCCGTGGCTGCACAGGGGAGGAGTTGATACCTGAACAAAATCAGGGTTTTTTTTTTTTAAGAAAGAGAAATGGACCTATATACTGGATAGGTCTTAGCATCCTGTGCCCAGCTGGGGAGAGAGGGGGAAAAAATTTTTTTTAAGATACATGAAAAATATCAAATGGTGGTAGCAGAGAATGCAAATGGTGATGTAACAACTGTAGATTGGGTGGCCTGGGAAGGTGTTTAGGAGGATGTTACTTTAAGCCGAGGTTTGAAAGATGGCAGGGAATCAGCGAGTTATAGGTCTGGCGAAGAGCATCGCAGGCCAGGGCAACAGCTCATGCAAAGGCCCTGCGGCAGGATGGGCTTGGTATTAGAAGGAAGGTAGGGAAGGCCAGTGGGGCTTGGCAGGACTGAGGTGGCTACAAGAGGGGGTTAGAGAAGCAAACCGGCCTGATTAAAGACTTCATGAATTTGAAGTTTATTCTAAATGCAATAGGAAACCATACTGATGTAATTCCTTATTGTTCATCTTGCTGCTGTTTAGATCAAAGTAGGGAGCAAAAGTGGAAGCAAGGGAGACCAGTTAGGAGGCTGTTAGAGGAGTTTAGTTGAGAAATGATGGTGACTTGTATTAAGATAGAGAAAATGAGAAATTGGTAGATTCAGGATGAGTTTGAGAGATAATGCTGAGACATTCCTATGAACTGGCTGTGAGGTATGAGGGGGGAAGGAAGAACCTAGAATTAATTTCTTTGATCTAGGGCATGGTGTATAGTAGATAAAGTATAACAAGATGTTGCTGCTCCCTAAAGCTGAGTAATAGGTACCATTCTCTTTATTTTTGTCAATCTTTGAAACTATCCCTAATAAAAGGTTTTTGAAAATCCTTCCAGATATTTGGCTTGAGCTACTGAATGCATGGTGTATCATTTACTGTGTTGGGAAAGACAAAAAGAATAGATGTGGAGGAGAAATGAGAGAGCATCGTGTTGTGAGCAGCAGAGCATGTTAATGTCATATAGAGTTGTAGCAAAGCTCCAAGGGGAGATGCAGAACAGGGGACCATTTCAGAGGACCTCAAGGAGGATTGGGATGTGCTGCATAGGATGCAGTGCAGCTCAAGGAACTTAGTTATCCCATCACCTCAGCAAAAACGACCTTGTCCCTCTCTGCTCTAGTCCTGTGTCAACAGAGACTCAGTTATACTGTCTCTGCGTTTGCTAATAAGACTGACTAGTTTCTGCTTACTCATAAGTTAGACTCTAGATTGTCTTCAGTTCTTTCTCCTTTTCATTTCCCCCTCAGAGCTCATATGAGGATTTTACTGAGTCTATTCAATAGCATCCAGTGTAGGATGATGTACACTGTGTATAAGTTAAATAAGCATGGTGACAATATGAAAACTTGAGGTACTCTTTTCCCAATTTGGAACCAGTCCATTATTCCATGTTCAGACTAACTATTGTTCCTTGACAAGCATACAGATCTCTTAGGAGGCAGGTAAGGTGATCTGCCATCTCTTTAAGAATTTTCCACTCTTTGGTGCGATCCACAGTCAAAGGCTTTAGCATAGTCAGTGGAACNGTGGTGTGGTGCGTAGTTTTATATGAGGTCAGGGACTTCCCTGGTGGTCTAGTGGTTAGGACTTCTTGCTTCTGCTGCAGAGGGTATGGGTTCTATCCCTGATGTGGGAACTAATATCCCGTATGCCACATGGCATGGCCAAAAATAAAAAAAGAGGAAAACTTCAGAAAAATAAGCTGGTGCTGAGTTTTGGTACCTATTTAGAGGCCCAGAAACCCTCATGTTAAAGAGTCTACTGGTCCATTTGGAATGGATTTTTACTTGTGAATGACGCAGTTGGGGATTTGTGTGCAAGGCTAGTTCTTCTTACAAAGATCTGCTACATCTTCCCTGATAGTATTACGGGGATGGGTTCACTGACTGTGTGTCATAGACCTGCTTTTTGGTTTTGCCTTCCTTAAGCTCACAGTTTCTCATGACGTATAAGCCAACATAGGAAAAAACGGGACTTCCCTGGTGGCTCAGACAGTAAAGAATCCACCTGCAATGTGGGAGACCCGGGTTCGATCCCTGGGCCAGGAAGATTTCCTGGAGAAGGAAATGGCAACCCACTCCAGTATTCTTGCCTGGAGAATTCCATGGACAGAGGAGCCTGGTGTAAGGCTTTGTGAATTTGAAGTGTATTCTACGTGTGATCAGAAACCACACTGATTTCTGGTTTTTGAAGCTCACCTTGGCTGCTCTGTGTGATAGGTTGCCTCCTATACTCATAAAGGTCATGGGTTGTTTATTGTTCAGTACCTCATTTTGATGTTCCACCGTCTCAGCTGATCCTGGTGACACGGACAATGACAGCCTAGTTAGATGTGTAAGTGTTACCAACCTCCTCTCAATCTGACATGTAAGGATGTTGTCTTCTCTTTATTGGGAAGGCGATCCTAAATCTAGGGATGACATATCTTAACTGTTTCAGTTAAAAGCCAGAATATGCTTCTACTCCTTCTGAAAACACATGAAATTACTCACGTGTGGAGCATGGCTTGATTCAGGTGAAAGTTGAGTATTCACAGCTGACCCTCGGGAACGAGGGTGGCTTTTTCTCTTTGTCTTGTTGGATTTGCTCACACTGTGGACTTGAAATGCAGCAAATAAGGCAGTATTGTTAGGCCTTGTTGACAACAGTTTAGGGGTACCAGTCATTCTTTGAACCCTTTGCCCTATCATAGTCTCATATATATGGTGAGGGAGAAGGTATTTGGATGACAACAAAAGTGGGCTGGAACACTGAGGCAGTTGTTCAGATGTTCAAGTCATCCTGCAGTGTTTCAGAGAGCTTCTTTGAATTTGGATCCAGTCTTCAAAACAAGACAACATGGCACTGTGGCCAGGGAAAAGGATGTGACCTCTGCCTGACACAGCAGCAGCATCTAGAACTCTCTCTATGTAACATCATTATGAAGTTCTGCTGAGAAAAATTTTATAACGAGGACTATTAGTAATTTTACTCAGCTGAAGCAAGAGACTTCTGTTACTTCTGCTACCATCTACAGTGATTAACAACTCCAAAGGCACAGCCAGCTCCAGGGGCCTAGCAAGAATCAAGAGTGCATTTTGTCAAATGCATGAAACGCAGAAGTGACACGTTGTAGTCAGGGTAGTAGGTGTAACCACCTAGTGGGAATGGAGAGGGAGCGTCCTACCCTCTCTTGTCATGTACAGACAGCAAACCCAAAACCTGCCTTCCATGAGTCCCCTGAAAATTCTTGTACACATTAAAGATGAGTGAAGTGAAAGTCACTCAGTCATGGTCTGATTCTTTGCGACCCCATGGACTCTACCGTCCCTGGAATTCTCCGGAACAGAGTACTGGAGTGGGTAGCCTTTCCCTTCTCCAGGGGATCTTCTCAACCCAGGGATTGAAGCCAGGTGTCCCACATTGCAGGCAGATTCTTTACCAGCTGAGCCACAAGGGAAGGCCAGGAATACTGGAGTGGGTAGCCTATCCCTTCTCCAGGGGAAGTTCCTGACCCAGGAATCAAACCCGGGTCTCCTGTATTGCAGGCAGATTCTTTACCAACTGAGCTATCAGGGAAGCTCTTAAAGATGAGAGAGACCACTTCTTCCAATCCTTAAAGATGAGAGAGAACAGGATTGGAAGAAGTGCAGCGGCTTTAAGTCAGGATGCTGTCACTATCAAAACAATGAGAGGCTTCTCCTCCAATTGCCATTGGCGGTTATTGTGACTAACAGAGGAAAGTAGGCTTTCATTCTTGTTTAGTCTGACATTGAGAGACGACTAGTGTTCTGGTCTTTAGGAGGCTGCAGTGGTGTGTCAGTGAACCACAGAGAAGGGTACCTAAGAGTAAATTGTGGTAGCCTCTGCCACTGACTGCTGACCTGAAGGCCAGCTCACTGCTACTGAGTCCAGCAGAAGAGCTATAAAAAGTCAGAGTGCTTTTTATCTCCAGGAGGCTGTCAACTCTTTGATAGTAGTTTCTTATTTTTATGGCAGAAGGGAGTTAAAAGCTTTTGTAATCAGAGAGATTTAGTACCAGGGGTCTGGATAAGGCTTTGCTAAGGAAGGAGAAAGCTTCTTTAATTTTGCTTCTGGAGTGTCAAGTAGAATGAGGACTCAATGAAGAAAGCATAATCTAGTATCTGTATGGCAGGCTTTGGAACTTTAAAGACAAATGTCTTTCTCCTGTAGATATTTCATGCCTGTGTTAATCTCTTGGGCTGCCATAACAGAATACCACAGACTGGGTGGCTTAAACAACAGAAATTCATTTTCTCACAGTCCCGGCGGCTGGAATCCCAAGGGCAGGGTGCCATCTGGGTTGGTTTCTGATGAGACTCTTCTTCCTGGCTTGCATCCTTACCTGGCCTTTCCTCTGTGTGTGAAGACAGAGCGTGGGTTCTGGTGTTTCTTCCTCTCATAAGGATACCAGTCTAACAGGTTGGGGCTGTGCCCTTAAGACTTTATTTCACCCTGATTGCCTCGTTAAAGGCCCATCTTCAGATACAGTCACATTGGGAGTTAGAGCTTGTGAATTTGGGGGTGGGATACAAATCAGTCCTAACAGAGTCCCAAATAACAAATCCATATCAGCTGTAACTTTTATGTCTAGAAGTACAATGAATAAGGTTAAGAAATTCCTCCTCGCCCGTGAGTAAATACACTAAAGGATTGAAAGACAAGCAGAATAGGTTTTCAGGATGGAAGAAAAGGCAAAACAAAGATCTTTCCCCGAATTGAATTCTAAGCTGGCATCGTGACAGATAGTACCTGACTAGGGGAAATGGGTAAAGAAGATATTGTACAATAGCACCTATCACTTAATGATGTATGACAGATAGTAAGTTGTATTTTTTACAGTGTTGTAATGGGCTTCCCTGGTAAAGGAAAAAAATGGGCTCAGATGGTAAAGAATCCACCTGCAATGTGGGAGACTTGGGTTCGATCCCTTGGTTGGGAAGATCCCCTGGAGGATGACAACCCACTCCAGTATTCTTGCCTGGAGAATCCCCATGGACAGAAGAGCCTGGTGGGTTACAGCCCATGGGGTTGCAGAGTTGGACACGACTGAGGAACTGTGCACAGCACAAGGGCTTTTAGTTGGGGTATAGTTTTTTACTTTGGGAAGGAGGTGATACTTTGCTGAGGCTCACGCCGTAATGGGAATTGAGTTTCCCAGGTGGTGCTAGTGGTAAAGAACCCGCCTGCCAGTGCAGGAGACAGAAGAGACACAAGTTTGATCCCTGGGTCAAGAAGATCCCCTGGAGAAGGAAACAGTAACCCACTTCAGTATTCTTCCCTGGAAAATCCTATGGACAGAGAAGCCTGGCGAGCTACAGTCCATGGGGTCACACACAGTCAGATATGATTGAAGTTACATAGCATGCATGCAAGGGGCTTTTAGTTGGGGTATAATTTTTTGCTTTGGGAGTAAGGTGCTATTTTCCTCAGCCGCATGCTATAATGAGAGTCAAGGCAGTGGGAAGAAACTTGCCAGGTTAATTTAATTTTAACTAGCAAGGCAGATTGAATGAGCTTTCTTTCATTAAAACCAAAGGGTTGAAAGCACAGAATCAAGGATTAGCTTGACAGTTTCTGGAACAGGAACACAGAAGGTCTTGGGTTAAGGTCCTCAGTTAAGGTAGGCAGCATGGGAAATTTTCATTCAAAAAGACACTCTCGGACTGTGTTCCATCTGTTTTACAGAAGGTGATAGCATGCCATTTACAGAGGCACTACGATTTCACACATTAATGGGAATATAAGCATGCTTGCCAGATAGAGGCCCCAGAAAAATGTTCATTTACAGGCTAAGAGGTGAGAGACAGCACGACCTGATTAGAGATTCTTAGAGCATTAGTGAAAGTGTTAGTTGCTCAGTCCTGCCCGACTCTTTGTGACTCCATGGATTGTAGCCTGCCAGGCTCTTCTGTCCATGAGATTCTCCAGACAAGAATACTGGAGTGGGCTGCCATTCCTTTCTCCAGGAAATCTTCCCAACCCAGACCTCCCACATTGGAGGCAGATTCTTTACCATCTCAGGCAATAATCTTGAGTAATGCTGGAAAATATCTTGCCTTATTTTAGTGCCAGTGGACTCTGGTGCCATCTGCCACAGAGGAGACGTAAGCACGGGCTCGGCCAGAGGCAGGAGAGCACCCACAGGGTGCTGCGGGCACGCCCCAGGCTCTCCTGTGAGGGGTGTGGTCGCAGAGGGTCTCCTTTCTAAGGTGGGCCTCATCAGGACCTTGGACTATTAGAAATACTTTTGTTTCCCAATGACCTTCCTCTCCACATTAACACGAAGCTGGGTTTAGCCTAGTGCTTCTCAGCCGGGGGTGATTTTGCCACTGAGGGGACTTTTGGCAATGTCTTGAGACACTTTTGCTTGTCATAGCTTGGGGGGAGGTACTAACTGGAGGGAAGCTACGGGGTGTCTTACAGTGCACAGGGCATCCTCCAAAACAGAATTGGCCACCCAAAATGTTAGGCATGCTAGAATCCAGAATCAAAATCGTGGCAAGCCCATGATTTTTTGTGTAACTCTCTGAGCCTTTCTTCCCACCTTTACCTCCTTTTGTTCTCTAAAATTTCTTGGCCTCGTTTGTGGGCCTCTAAGCTTTTAGTCTTGTAAATCAACCATACCTCAATTTAAAAAATAAAGTTATTTATTTTTTTTAAAAAAGGAGGGGGGGAAAAAAACCCCTTTATCTTTATGGCCATGAGTTTGGTTTTAGTAGATTTCCTGTGGAGTGGTTTGCTAGGATAAAAAGTGCAGCTAAAGAACTGTTCACCAGCAGACAGTGTAAGCTGTTCCTGGGTCTTTGGCCACCGACCAACCAACAGTCCAGGCTCAGTCTTAGTGGCAATATTAATGCCGAAATATTTAAGAGCAACCTATTTTTAGTCTCCATATTTAGTCTCCATTTTTTCGTCACGACTTTTCCTTGCTCTCGACAGTTGTTCATTTTAGTTCAAGTCTGGACTCCTCAGGCATTCCTGCAGGGTAGATTCAGGGAGTTGGCTTTGCATAGTGATGGCCCTCTGGTCTTCTGGCAGGGAGAGAGGGACAGCGACTGAATGAGGAGTCAGGGAGGGGATCTAGGGACCTGCTTCTGCCTAAGCACTTTTTCAACCAAGCCTTCTGACTTTAGCCATTCTTGGCTCTCACTTCCACAGGGAGCTGGCACCAATTCCTAAGCCTGTTGGCAATTTTGCAGTACAACTGGAGTTGCTTCTCAGCTTTCCCCGGCATCACTTTAGTGGGAGTTAGTGTTGTAAGGACTGTAAAATCAGTTACCTCCTGTCCATCTGCTTTCTAGTTCTCAAATTTTAGTGGTTTTTCTCCTCTTGTTCTTTTTGCGCATACTTGAAGCAAACTCTTTTCCTGCTCGTTTTAGTGGGGTTGAGAGTGCTGAGCAAGTGAGAGTAAAATTGATAGGTTTAATTCTCTTTATGTCAAGTCCGTATAGACTTCATTTTTACATACTGTTCTAAGTCTTGCCTTTTCCATTTTGTGTAATATGGAGGTTTTTCTGTGTCTCCACATATAAATCATCTAGTTCTTTTAAAGTAGTACTGTTTCATTCATTGTCTAGATGGATTGTGATTGATTCAAGCACACCACTATTGAGGGACATTTTGGTTTTGTTCTCTTTTCTGTCACAGGCAATGCTGTAATCATCTTTACATCTACTGTGCATCTTTGGTTACATGCGTGTGTGCAGTATGAGGAATGAAAGTCAGACTGCCAGAATTTCTGTCCTATATTTGCCACTCAGTGACTGTAGAACCTTGGACAAGTTCTATAACTTCTCTCAGTCCAGTTACCTTATTCCTAAAGTGGGACTAATAGGATTATTAGTCATAGGATTAAAATTACAGGATTATTGAAAGTGAAAGTGAAGTCGCTCAGTCACTCAGTCGCGTCCCACTCTTTGTGACCCCCTGGACTGTAGCCCACCAGGCATCTCTGTCCATGGGATTCTGCAGGCAAGAATACTGGAGTGGGTTGTCATTTCCTTCTCCAGGGGATCTTCCTGATCCAGGAATCGAACCCGAGTTTCCTGTTCTCTCCTGCACTGCAGGCAGATTTCAGTGTTTTAATTTGTATTTTTAAATTTATGAGTGACATTGGTCATCTTTGTGTTGGTCATCTTTTCGCTCAGATATTTTTTGGGGGAATGTGTACTGGGGTGTGTGTGTGTGTGTGTGAACACTAATAGCAGTTTAAGGTTCATAGCATAGTTTAGCTGTCAGATCTGTTCTTACTTACGTTGGATGCTGATTATTTCTTGTTTATTGAGTCTTATTTCTCCAACTAGATAGGAAAGATTTTGAGCAATAATTCTTTAGTATTTTCTTATATTCCAAGAAGCACATAGAAAGCTTCTCAAAAATAAAGAAGCTTGATTTTTATGTTTGGTGTTTTGTTGTAATTATTTGTGAAGTGAATTTTTTGTGAGTAATGAATTTCTTTGGTAAAAATGAAGTTTACAGAAAATTCAGGTAGGGAAAAAATATAAAGAATACAATACTCAACTTTCTGACATCTAAGAATAGTCATCATTACTAACTTTAAGAAGTAATTGTGGGCATATTTGGCTAAGTGGTTGGATGAATGGGCACACAGATAATTCTCTAAAAATGGGATTGTATATATACAATTTAAAATAATAGAATTAATCCTATTGGAATTGACAGTTGAAATAAAACTGGAAGGGTTACTGAATCATCATTATGTTACTCTAAGATTAGAAAGAAAAGTAATTTTAAAAACTGAAAGACTGAAGCCAGAGGTTTTTATGACTAATTGTAAATTTTTTTCCTTTGGGTTATCTGTAATGAAATTTGTAACCAACTTTATAGCTCTTGCCTTGCCTCATTTTAATTTTGACAAGACTTAATTTAAGATATTTGATTTGAGAATTTTAGTCTGTGATGTGGAAAATGGCCAAGACCAATACTTTTCATGCTGTGTTAGAGAAAGCTCTAAGGTTCTGCTTTTATCTATTTCATATATTAAAATACTGTATAAAATTTTGTTTGGGAATAAGAAAATCCTGCAACCTAAAAAAAAGTTTGAGAAGCATTGGGTAGTACATATGCTAATAGGAAACTAGAAAAAAAAAACAAACACAACTTATATTAGCATTGTTATTTACTTCTTTCTGTTTCAAAATTGCCAAGCACTTACATGTCTTGGTTTAGAAAGTGTAGTTCAGTTGAGTTCAGTCGCTCAGTCGCTCAGTCGTGTCCGACTCTTTGCGACCCCATGAACCGCAGCACTCCAGGCCTCCCTGTCCATCACCAACTCCCAGAGTTTACACAGACTCTTGTCCATTGAGTCGGTGATGCCATCCAACCATCTCATCCTCTGTCGTCCCCTTCTCCTCCTACCTTCAATCTTTCCCATCATCAGGGTCTTTTCAAATAAGTCAGCTGTTCATATCAGGTGGCCAAAATATTGGAGTTTCAGCTTTAACATAAATCAGAAAGTGTAGATGACGAGTTTATTCCCATGAATTAGGAAGTGAAATACTGAGAATTTATGCTGAATATGCTGACAGTCCCTTATTTGTAATGGATTCTGTTGGCACCACTGTTAGGTGTACGTGTCTGTGACAGCACAGTGACAGTGACAGTGAAAACTGCAAACGACAGACTTATTAGCTAAAGCTGAGAGCTTTGACAAATGACTCTGGGCTACTGCAGGGGCTCTCTAGTCATCGCAGTGGTTGATACACCAAACATCTGCCACTCTTCACAGAGTGATATTTACCAGCTGTAATGAAAGGTTGGTTAAATTACTGCATTTTCCATCTACTGCCTTGTGAAAGACTAATCGTTTGATGAATTTGTGGGATTAACATCAAAAGAAATAAAATTTTAAAATATGTATTTGTTACAGTCTTCATGTTTAGAATGGATTCCCTTTCATAATCCATGTTGATGGCTTCCATATTTGTGCAGATTAAGAAAATATTTTACTAATCTCAAGGCAAAGAAAAAACTTTGAAGTTTAGGATATGCTAAAAGAAAATTATACATTCTCTTTTCTCACCCCTAAGCAGGAGCTGTGTTTCATAACTAATGGATGAATTTAATGTTAACTGTAGTCTCTGAGTGCATGCCGATTTTTGTGGAAAGCCAAGGTAATCCTTGGTGGTGCTGTTTTTTTTTTTTTGTTTTTTTTTTTTAATATCATGGCTCACTAGGGAAATTAAGTACTTTATTATATGATTGCATTATTGTAGAATCATTACCTTCAAGGGAGCATTGTTCATGGCCATGGGCCCCATATTTGTGTGGGGAGGTTTTCAGAAAAATCTTAATTGGTAGCAGATACCCTTATGGTACAAAACAGTGATGAGCTTGATCTTACCAGCCAGCAAATGTGTGTTGGCACATTCTTATGAGACCTTGACAGCCCACTTTCCTCCCTTTATTTTTTTAATCATCGAGGCCACTCGTCTTTCAGTCTAGAAGCAGACTAGAGCTCCATGTCACCCCCTTCATTCTGAACGCAGAGCAGAGGGGAGTTGAAGGGGCTGTGACAGTTTTGCTTCTAGGGCGCAGCTTCTCAGGGCAGTGTAGCGTGGAAACAGCACAGGGGGTTGTCCAGGCAGTTGCACCCCAGGGCCTGCGTTCAAATGCCTGCGTCCAAATCCCCGCTCCCTCTGTGTGATGTAGGGAAGGAGAGGAGTAATGGAGTCTTCTTGGAGAGCAACAGTGAGAATTAAGTACGATTTATGTGTAAAGCGTTTAACACAGCGTCTGGCGCTTAGTGAGTGTTTGGCAGATGTTCCTGTATACATCATCCAGGTCACTGATGTCAGCCCTGTGTCTTTCTTGTTGAGTTAGGTGGCCAAACACAAACACACATCTGGGGCAAACACTTCTCAATGAAATCACTGTCCTCTGCTTAGGGTGGCGCCAAAGGATTCCTTTATCATGAGAGGAGATTTCACATGACTGGCCTCATTCCTGCCACGTTGCTCAGGTGTAAGTAGCAGGCATTCCAGGACAGTGAATAGTGTAGGACATCTACTTTCCCATACTGTTGTTCTTTGCTTGGCTTTGTGTACAGCATATTAATTGTTGATTCAGATGTACCAAGCGATTTCTTTTTCTTTTTGAGGACTTATTGAAAGACATTTCATTTTTAGGAGTTCTTCACCCACCTCCACTCCCAGTTGTTTTCAATTCTTCCATTTGCTTTATCATTTTCTGATAAAAATTGACACTGCATGGGGCAAAATAGCTAAGCCTGTGGAGAAATAGCACATATTACTCTGTTTATAATTTTAAAGATAATACTTGTTTTTAGTTGTGTCCTTAAAAGGTTTTTTATTTTATCGTATCTGATACATTGAATATTGTACCTTCAGAATTAAGTGTGACCAGGAGCTTGTGGTTGCTCCTACCCCGCCTTAGTGTGGCTATGGATCAAAAGAGCTATTGACTTGTGTTAAGAGCACACACCATTGCATTTCATGACAAGCTAGCATCATTCCCAAGCAGCAAGACTAAAGCTTTAAATCTAGAATTTTATAACATGTCAAATCCTAATGATGATAGGATATCTTAATATAATGTAACCTAATATACTATAAGTCCTAGGGAAGGAAATGGCAATATATTCCAGTATTCTTGCCTGGGAAGTCCCATGACAGAGGAGCCTGGAAGGCTATAGTCTGTGAAGTTGCAAAAGAGTTGGAGGTGACTTAACCACAACAACAAGGAATAGCATACCTTATTTCATTGTGCTTTGCAGATATAGTGGTTTTTTGTTGTTGTTTTTAAACAAATTGAAGGTTTGTGGTAAGCTTGCATCAAACAAGTGATTGATGCCAGTTTCCAACAAACTTTGTTCACTTCCTGTTTCTTTGTCACATTTTTCTAATTCTTGAAATATTTCAAATCCTCTACTGGTAAAATGATTATGATTGCTGAAGGCTAAGATGATGGTTAGCATTTTTTATCAATAAATATTTTTAAATTACAGAGTGTACATTTTTTAGACATAATGCTGTTATGCACTTAATAGACCACAGGATAGTATAAACATAACTTTTATATGCACTGGAAAATTTAAAAATTCATGTGATTCACTTTGTCGTGCTATTTGCTTTATTGTGGAGGTCTGTAGCTGAACCCACAATATCTCTGACCTCTGCTGTATAATATAGTCATGTGAGTGTTCTATAACTAAATTTTGATATATGGAACTCCCACTTGTACTCATTCAGCTTTGCCATGATAGACTAGGAGGATCTGCTTTTAATCCCACAGTCACAGGAAAGATGGGGAGATGGAGAGTGAAGAGTGATGGAAGGTGTTGGTTTTTGCCATCTTCTCACCCCTCCCCTACCAGCCCTCATCATCAATAGATGAAATCGGAATGCTGATCCATGTGGTTTCGTATTACTAAAAATGTACATGAATGAGGTGGCTCAGCAAGGGTAGGGATGTAACCAACCAGTCATTGTGGAGCAGTTTCTCTGAATTTGCTTCTCAGTGATATCTACTTCTTGTGCTTTCATCTTGGTTAATTCTTACAGGGCAAAACTCATGTTTGTGCTGAAATGCCTTATAGTCCACTTGCTGGACATGGTGGCAGACCAAGCTTGATTATGATTTGACACTGAGTTCTAGACCCAATAGAGAGAGTAGTACTTTGTGTGTTTACTTGTACCTACATGGATATTGTACCTACATGGATACGTCAGCCATAATCTTAATATGTTAAATCATAAAATTACTTAAGGAAAAATACTACTAAAGATACTATTATTCCTTATGGATACATTACTTAGCGTACTAGCCTTGAATCAGTTGCTCATTGTCATATAGTTTCATGTGTAAGAATAAATACTAGGTTATTCAAGTATCTTTGTGAATATAAATGAGGAATTGGAAAGCTGTTACTCACTAATGTTTGCAGTTGTGCAGTGAGCGGAGTGGAGGAGTCATAGAAAGTATCGAAGGCATCTAGTCGAGAGTTGGAGAAATGCAGACACAGAAGAAACATCAGAGAATAGTAAGACTTTTCATGGCAGTAAATTCGGAAGATGGTAAAGTCAGAGGAGAATGGGATTGCAATAGGAACTGGCACGTGAGGTAGACAGACAGAAAAGAGAGGAAAGAGTCTTTCTAAAGGAAGAACTCAGAGCAGTGCCTCAAGAATGTGCTGACTCCCACGTTCAAATATGATTCCTCAAGCTCTAAATCAGTTTGCAGAACGACGGGAAGAGTAGCCTGGTATATTGTTGTGTCGTTGCTAAGTTGTGTCCAGACTGTGGCCCCGTGGACTATAGCCTCCTCTGTTCCTGGATTTCCCAGGCCAGAATTCTGGAGCAGGTTGCCATTCTTCTCCGAGGGGCCTTCCCAACCCAGGAGTCAAACCTGCCTCTCCTGCATTGGCAGGCGAATTCTTTACCTCTTAGCCCCCAGGGAAGCCCAGTCTGCTATCTAGTGATAAGTAATAGGGCAGTTCTTTTAGAGAAAACACTTTTCATTGACTGAGACTGGAGTGAGATCCTGCTGCTGCTGCTGCTGCTAAGTCACTTCAGTCGTGTCCGACTCTGTGCGACCCCGTAGACGGCAGCCCACCAGGCTCCACTGTCCCTGGGATTCTCCAGGCAAGAACGCTGGAATGGATTGCCATTTCCTTCTCCAAGGCATGAAAGTGAAAAGTGAAAGTGAAATCTCTCAGTCGTGTCCAACTCGTTGGGACCCCATGGACTGCAGCCCACCAGGCTCCTCCATCCATGGGATTTTCCAGGCAAGAGTACTGGAGTGGGGTGCCATCGCCTTCTCCAGGAGTCAAATCCTAAGGCTTCTTAAAGATCTGTTGCAGTCACTCACCAAGATGAGAGTGGTCCTCTTCTGGCCTCAGACGCTGATTGTGTGTAGAATGAGGTATGGGTCAGTTAGTCTTTAAATGCCTTCCATCTTTGAATTTCTTAAACTCTGTTTTTTGGGCACATGTAAACACGGCTCTCATCCTTACTAGTGACATTATTTTGAAAACAGGATTAAAAACAGAGGAATAATATTCTGTGTTGAAAAGTAATTTTTACAGACTTTTTGGAGTTTACTTTTTGAACAAAATTTTGGAAGTATGATAAAAGAAAGGAACCCATTTGTATAGATGTTCAGTTATTTAAAAAAATTTTTTTTTAATAGGGCTTGCCAAAAGTAGAGCTGTATTATCCCTTTTCTGGAACATTGTTTGGATTTCTTTTCTGTTGCAATGAAATGGAAATTTTACAGAGCAGTCAAAGAGTTTAGATACTCTTAATTTCTTATCAAACAGAACACTTAAATAATAACCCTGTATGACTCTTCCTGCTTTGATTCTTCTTCCTGAAGGATGTTTTCCCTTGAAAACCCCTGAACCTCAGAGTTAGTGTAATTGAATCTCAGTGAAGTGGAGGAAACCATAGGGTGCTGATGCCCTCAGCTGCCAAGGTGCTGTGAGGAGTCCTGGGCGAGTGCCGGCCAGACAGAGACTGCGCACTCCGGCGGAGACTGTTGGCCAAGGGAGAAGTGAATTACAACTTGCTTTGACCTTATAACTTTCACTTTTTAGGGAATAATCTTCTCCCTGGCTTATATGTAGAAAAATACACATTAAAAACAACAGACTGGATAACAGAAGTCCTAAAAATTGGAGCTTTACTAAAATAAGGGGCCATGCCAGTATGACTCTTCTCCCTATCTTTTGGGAGTGAGTGCAGCCTCTTTGGGGTCGCAGAGTCGGACATGACTGAAGCAACTTAGCAGCAGCAGCAGCAGCAGCAGCAGCAGCAACCTCTTTAGCACACCATGTAGAAGAAAGAGGAATATGGTTCCTTCCACTGAGAAAGAAAACTACGTGACTGTTCCAAAGGTTTCAGACTTACTTGGAGATTTTCCTAATGAGGTCTTATAATCCATATTTTATTTCTGTTTTAAACATTTCTTTGATAATATCTCAACAGGAAACATTTATCTTTCCTAGAAATTCTGCCATAATATTTCTGATTATAATGATTTTCTGTTTTAAAAATCCTTTAAGTTTCATTGTACTAGTAATATATTTTTATTGTTTGTGTTAGTCACGCAGTCATGTCTGACTTTTTGCGACCCCGGGGATTATAGCCCACCAGGCTTCTCTGTCCACAGAATTCTCCAGGCAAGAATACTGGAGTGGGTTGCCATTCCCTTCTCCAGGAGATCTTCCCATCCCAGGGATCGAACCAAGGTCTCCGGCATTGCAGGGGGATTCTTTACCATCTGAGCTACCAGGGAAGCCCTAAAAGCTTTAAAAAACACAATTTTTTTTTTTTAATGACAGCCACCTGCATCTCTTCCCCCTATTTTCCCTTCCATCTTGGTTAATTCAATCCAAACACTGTCGGGTAGGGTTGAGTAAGGTAGAAGATCAAATGACATAAAACCTAGAAGCTATAAGAGAGTAAATATAAATAGATCAGTAATTTTAATACATAAAATTTGAAAATTCTGCATGAAGAAAACTAAGCTGTGACATGAACTGGGGAAAACTTTTGTTCAAAGTGCCAATTTTCTTTGTGTGTAAAAATGCTAAGAAAACGAAAGAAGGGAAAGGTATGTAAAGGTTTTGTTGTAGCGTTTTTTAAATAATGTCAAAACATGCCCCCAAATAGCAGAATAGTTAAGCAGTTTCTAAGAAAAAGAACCTTCTATAGCCATTAAGATGATATTAAGAGAATTCAGTGGTGTCCCAATTGTGGGTGGTTTTCCCCTTCTATTTTCTGTGTTTTGAATAAAACAAAATAAACCTCCAATAAGCAATACAATATTATCAGGAAAAATGAATGCTTTATGTAAAAAAAAAAAAACAAATCAATTCGAGAAAGATCAGTAACCCAGCAGAGGGTCTGCAAAGGATTGGACCATACTGTTCATAGAAAAGTCTCTTAAGCATATGAAAAAATACCCGTTCTCACTCATAAGAACAATGCCGTAGACTAAGATACTACTTTTTATGTGCTAGTTGGACAAAGATCAGAGTGAAAGCACTTTTGAAGAGTCCCTGAGGAAGCAAGCACTTTCAAAACTTGCTGGATCAGATTATAAGTTAACACAACTTTTGCAGAGCACCATTTGGGTATAGCTAGCAAATTGACTAACACACATTCCCTTTGACTAGGAACTTATCCTACTGGTATCCTCCCACATAAACTGATAAGTGTATAAAATTATTCATTGTAGCATCGTTTGTGCCAGCAAAAGAGTGTGAACAACACAAATGTCAGTCAGTGGGGGCTGGGGTGTTTCTACAATGGCATGCTCTACGGCCATCAAGAAATTAAGGGACTTTAGGTAGAGTGAAATCTAAGGTATATGTTAAGAGAAAAAACGTAAAGTATAGAAGTATGTATGTAGCATGCTACCATTTGTGTCAGGAAAGGGGAAAGGGGTAGTTAATCATATTTGCCTATATGGTGTCTCTGGAAATACACATGAGATAGAGTCACACTGCTGTCTTCAGAGTGAACAGCAGGGTGACTGGAATACAGGAACTGTCAGACTTTCAAAGACCTTTTTGGATCTGTGAATTTTTAACCATAGGAATTTACCTATAGAGTAAGTACATTCAGTTGGTAAAATGAAAATACCTTTCAGATCACATAAAAAGAAATGTCATAATTATCATACTTTACAGGCCGTAAGTGTCAGGTAACATTTTCTTTGCTGTCTAGCTGCAGATGCCCTAGCTATCTGTCTCAATTAGGATTAGTTACCAGATTTCCTAACTAAATCATTCTTTTAATGTCTTGCTGTCTGTTTTATTTAAAATTTTTACATTAATTTTCAAAACTGAGATCTGCTTTGGTGAATATTTTTTTTATTGGTCATCTTTGACGTGTTTTGATAACAAATATTATTGAGACTATAAAAGAATTGGGAATGTTTCTTTTCCCTTGCTTCTCAAGATGGACATGGTGAGTTGAACTGTTCTGATATTTTTCCATGGAGGTAATTGTAGTTTTACTCACAGGAAGAAGAAGGAAATACTTGCAAACCTCAAAAAACTTGCTGGCTTCAAGATTGTATTTTATCATTGTCTCCAACCAATGATCTTATGGTTATAGCTCGGGAACAAAAAGCTGTATTTCTAGTGCGTAAGTACTCTGTAATTTTCATTTATTTTAATGTATAGCATAGAAAATGAATTAGGTAGAAAGAAAAAGTGTTACTTCTCCATTATATGGCAGCATTTGATAGTTTGATATGTTGCACAGCACTTTTGATTCTCTTTTATTTCTTTCTCTTCCCCTTTCTTTTCGGTTTCTTTCCTCTCTGTTTTTCATTCTTGGCTGCAGATACTCTGGCTGTCTCTCTCTGGCACTTCAGAAGCAGTTTGGGCAGTTAGAGCTAAAAAGGTCACTGACCCCTTCTTAGCAATAATGTGAATTGGGTGACTTTCACCTCTAATTTGAAAGCTCACAGTACTGTTGTTTCCTATTTGGGGTATAAGCTTAGCTTACAATTTTTGTTGAAGATTAAATTTATTGGCTATATATAGAAGGTGGAAAACCTCACTAATCAAAATAAATAAGGTCTTGTATTAAATGGGTACAGAGTGGTGCTATTAAGCAGATTTACTCTCCAATAACATAAATCTATTAGAAAATTTTTCTTTGCCAATTTAAGATAAAAGTTTTATAAATAAAAATGATGGGGTAATACATAAGAATCAATAACTTTATTACATGGATTGAACTGGAAAAAAGAGAGTGTGTTATAACAATCTTATAAAAATTTTTTAAACATTATATTTACTTACAGAAAGACCCACATATTAAACTATGCACTCATCATTCTAAAGGAAAAGAATGAAATTAATAAATGTCTGTTTTAGTATGCTGTAATTCAGGTTATCTTATGTGATGATTTTTTTTTTTTTTCCCAGCAAAATGGAAACAAAGTGATAAAGGGAAGGAAGAAATGCAGTTTGCTGTTGGTTGGAGTGGTTCTTTAAGTGTTGAAGAAGGGTAGGTACCAGTTAGTTCTTTTTGTCTCTCCATATGTTAAATGTATATGTGAAATTGTTTGACTTGTATATCAGTCTGCTAAGACGTTTCGTCATTTGGAATGTTGATTAAACGTATATTCATTGCAGCTTTAGAGATTGTATAGCATGATTTGGGCAGTAAACTTAATTTTATTAACCATAATTACTAATCAAAGAACCAAAAAAAAAAACCAAACCCTTGTGTTTGGAGAGGATTTACAGGAGAGTTCAGAGAGAATTCCGTAATATCCTGCCTAGATTTTGTCTTTTCCTTCAGTTCAGTCACTCATGTCAGATTCTTTGCGACCCGATGACGACATGTGGTCCCCTGGAGAAGGGAATGGCAAACGACTCCAGTATTCTTGCCTTGAGAGCACCACGAACAGTCTTTTCCTTAGCTCTTTATTATTATTATCTTTTATTTTTTTAAGCATACCACAGGGCATATGAGATCTCAGTGGCCCAACCAAGGATCAAACCCATGTCTCCTGCAGTGGAAGTGTGCACTTTTAACTTCTGGACCACCAGGGAAATCCCTCATCGTTAATTTTTATTCAGCCAAAAAATCAAGGGCTGCCACGGTCCTCTCTGCTTTGTTAGCACTGGGCTTGTACTTAAAGGGAACAGTACTACATAAATTCTTAAAACTCATAAATACTTAAGAAATGCAAGTTAGTAAATTCAAGTTTCCTGCCAACCTGGTTAGAGTTTTAAAACCAGATCTCTAGCATGGTTCCGTGATGGAGCTGCTAACCTGGAACCTGCAGCCAAAAATTGTTTTCAGTTAAATTTTTACGACTGAAAGTCATCTAGTTGGAATGAATAAGGTTCTTTAGACTTTAAATTCAGATAAAAGACAATCAGGTAGAAATCCATAGTACACGCCTGACACTCTGGAGAGACTCGGTGAAATGCGATTTCTCCTTGAGTCATTTAGCCTAAGCATTCTGAAGACCTGTAATTTCTGCTGGAAATGCACATGCAAGGTTCAGTTACTTTAGGGCCTCCCGGATGGCTCAGCGGGTAAAGAATCCACCTGTAACGCAGGAGACACAGATGTGGGTTCAGTCTCTGGGTGGAGAAGATCCCCTGGAGAAGGAAATGGTAACCCACTCAGTATTTTTGCCTGGAAAACCCCATGAACAGAGGAGCCTGGCAGGCTACAGTCCAAAGGGTCACAAAGAGTCAGACACGACTAAGCATGCAGGCATGACAGGAGGGCCCGAGGCTGTCAAGAACCTCACCCACTTATGCTAGTGTGTTACTTCAGTATGTTTTCAGTTACCTTAGAGACAACAAACAACCAAAAAGGTGCATTTCGTTTGGTGTCTAGTTTGATATATGGGGAAGAGGATTTATACTTTGTTGAATAAACTGGTGATGGTCCTGAGTTTTGACAGTTTAAGGAAGAAGTCAGTAGGAATTATTTTAATTTTGAGGCTTGTCTCTGGGCGTGGGACAAATTTTTCTCAAATCTGCATGTCAGGAAAAAAAAATCTTTTAGGGACCATCCAGCACAGCAGGTGCTTAGAAATAGATTATCAGCAGCAATTTCTGCAAAATATAAAAAAAGAAGCCAGCCAGTCGAAATATGGCAAGTCTCTAGAATCATGTTCTCAACAGAAATGCAGTTTGCCTGTTATGTGATTGCCAGTTCCTCCCACCTTCTGCCCAAGTTCTTCACTGATGTGGAGGAGAGGGGAACAGTGGGAAATGACTGCGTGTTGATCCCTTGATGTTTTCTTAGTTTTGTGTATAATCAGTTGTATACGGTAAAGGTTTGCTTTTTTTACTTTTGTGCTTTTCATGACAATAAAGAATGAATAATACCGTTTTTTATTAACCTCAAGTGAATGTAACATTAGCTTTTATGTGAATGGGTTTTATTACCCTCCTTATGGTGGAGTTTTGCTCATTTTTAAAGTTTATTTATTGGATACAACTGGTCCACAGAGCTTATCTTCCACTTAATTGTCCTTTAACATCCAAACATAGAGATAGAAAAGTCATTGATAAATTGATTGGGTAAACATATGATTTTGTCTTTGTTTTTAGGGAATATGTAACCAGTGCTCTGTGCATCCCACTAGCAAGCCAGAAGAGGTAAGGATAAGTGAGTAAGTGAGGCTTTTTTCTTTTTTTTTTTTTGGTTTGATGTATGAACTCTTAAGATCATTGATTTTGTTTGTCACAGGAGTTCCACTGGGCGTCCAGACTGGACCTGCATTGTGGTGGGCTTTACTTCGGGTTACGTGCGCTTCTACACAGAGGTGAGTTGAGCGTTACGCAGTTAAAAGGCACTATTTGACTGGAAAACCTGGTTCCACATTCCCATTGCACTCCTTTGTGACTCACTCCCTGCCACTTGAATGTGTAGTTATTACTTATGGGGGTGAAGGCTGGAGCGGGGGAGCCGTGGTGGCGGAAGGTTCTGATGTAAACTCTGGAGAAAAGAAGCCCTGTTCTTGTGCAGACAGACCCCCTGGCATCCATGGGAGGCTTGTGGGGGGATGCCGCTCTCTGCCCAGCCACACCTGTTCAGGTATATTGGTAAGAAAACAAGCAGGCTCGTCTCTGTGCTTCCTCCTAGAGCGGCGTCCTCCTGCTCGCACAGCTCCTGAACGAGGACTCGGTGCTTCAGCTCAAGTGCAGGACCTATGAAATCCCACGACATCCTGGAGTGACTGAGCAGGTAGCGTAAGAGACTGTGTCCAGAGGGACAGTGGCTTTACTCTGAAGTAGTTTCTTCCTTCTTGTTGGGTGGAAACTTTAAGGTATCTTCCCGTGGCACAGTTAGCCCTGCTGTCAGACTTTAGAAATAGAAGCTATTCATAGCTGAGTAAGGAACACCAAGCTGGCTTTTACTTACTTACTGAAATTTCGTATGCTTTGCTCTACAATGAAATAAAATACTTGAGTTAGAAACCAAAAGGTTTTCTCATTTGTAGAACTTAATAGTGACCTAAGGTAAAAAATGGTTTTATATAACCCTTTATCTTATTTGGACGTAGGTGTTAAAAGCATGTAGAGTAAAAGAAAAAAGATTTAGCTGTGTTGTTAATAATGCTACTATATTGCACTAACCTATTTCTCAGAAAAGGGGTTATTCACTTTTTATTTACTGTGGAAAATATTTTATATTCATTGAAAATTTTGATAGAGAAAATACTATTGAATGTCTAAGGCACGCCACAGTTTTCACTTCTTCCTAGGTGCTATGTGAGATTTTGGTTGTCTCACAGTCAAAAATTTTGATTGTGTCTACAGTATTTGTAGAGCCACATGAACTAATACGCTCTTGTTCAGCACATCTTGTGTGGTACATCAGCAAAACTATGTAATATGCCTTCTCTCTTTGTGCTGTCTGGCTTCCAAGAGGTTTGAAATAAGCAGATGTATATATATTGTGTTCCTTTGTGGATGTAAATTGTGTGATAGAGGTACTGGAGTGAAATTTAACCAGTAAGAAAGACTAGACTAATATCTGTTAATACTGGTGAATGAGTTAATCAGTAGTATTAAGCATTACTTTATGAGTTGCTAATTTACATGAACAGAATAACTTCTGTGCTATTTTAAAGAGGGAGCTTAATTAGGACTAGGGTAATAAAGGAAAATTTCATTGAGGAGGTAGAGTTTGAATTTAGCCTTGAAAATGGGTATAGAACTTAGAAAAGAAGGGAAAATATTTTAGGTAGTTAGGGAAAAAAATCAGGGAAGATTCAAACATGGAACTGTGAGACAGCAAAGAAGCTGTTAGAAACTGAGAAACTGTCAAATAGTCTGAGTGACCAGATTGTTCATAAATTTGAAAGCCAAGGGAAAATCAGAATTGCTTCAGAAGATTTAGAAGCTACTAGAGATATGAGAAGGAAGTAATATCACCAAAAGGATCTTGAAGGACCTTGTTCCGGATGAATTGGACTTGTGAGAATCTGGAATCAGGGAGGCTAGTTATCCTGTTTTTTCAGTTATCATTAATAGAGTGCAGTGCTGTGAGCCAGGACTGGAATGGCTGTGGGAAAAGGGAGGAACATTTGACAGGACCGGGTTACTGTATCGAGATGCTGAACTGTTCTTTTTTTTGGCTGCATCTGATGTTAATAGTGGCGTGTGCAATCTTTTGCTGTGGCACACAGACTCTCTAGTTGTGGTGCTCAGGCTCAGGAGTTGCAGCGTCACTGCATGTGGGATCTTAGTTCCCCTACCAGGGGTTGAACCTGCATCCCCTGCATTGCAAGGCAGATTCTTAACCACTGGACCACCAAGAACGTCCCAAGGTGTCGAATTTAAAGAGAAAAATGAGTTGGCTCTAAGATCTCCTGCATTGAGGCATGCTATTGACGAAGGTGGAAGAAGGGACTGCCTTGGTATTATACAAAGATTATTAAATTTGATTTTGTACATATTTGAGGTGATAGTAGGAAATAAAATGAAAATACCATCATGCCTGTCGTGATTCAGAACTACCCCAGAGGCACAAAGCCTAGATTGAAGATGATGATTGAAGTCACAGATGTTGAATGAACTCTTCCCAGGACCCATGATAGGAAAATGAAACTGAAGGCTGAAGACTTAAGTTACAATGCTGGTTGTAAGGAGCTGGGAGAAAATGGAACTACTGCAGGAAACAAACAAGGAGCTGTTGGAAATCCAAGACGGTGATTTGTTTATTGAAGCTGCCTCTCAAGAGCCATTTCCCTTTAAAAAAAAAAAAAATTCCCTGGAAGATGAAGGTTCTTTAAATACTTTAAACTTGACTGTATTTGTAATAATCTGCTTTTAGAGCTGGTGGAAAAGTATAACTCATATTTAAATACTTGCTATTTGCTTTTGTGAGTCACAATCTTTTCACTGAAAAATATTTATTGAACACACGGAGGGAAGTCTTTGTTGTTACTCTGTATTTTACACAAGCATCTTTCGTTCCAATATACATCAGTTTGTCTATCAGAAATACCTATTTGCGGCATCTTTAGAGCACTCCCACTTCTATTAAAGATCACAAGAGCAGATTTCCTTGTAATTCAGTTCTGGGGGCAGTGAGTGTAGCAGGTGGGACGACTGATCATTGCAGGAGAAGATTCCAAAGGGAGATGTTTTTCTGGAATGCCAAGGAAACCTCTTCTGTGGTTTCTGCACAGAGATCCCTATCATTTAGCACAATTTCTGCAGCTTTTGGACATTGGTGTTTGTAAGAGTATCTTTTTCAGGAAAACAGTCTTGTTTTGGAGATACTTAGCTGGTGGTTAGCTCCTCCCTGTCAGGGACCTCTCCCCCTCTGCCATGCTCAGTGGACTGCGTAACCTAGGCATTATCAAATTTTCGTGTGAACCCCGACATCAGCTCCCACCCCTTGTGACCCACAAAAATGTTGTTTAAAAATGGAAACACCCCAACAGTCTAATAGAAAAAAAGGACAAGGCAGTTCTCCAAAGAAGAAATATAACTGATTGACAGCATATGATAAACTTTTGAATGTTATTAATAATCTCAGAACTATGGGCAGCTAAATTTGGATAATTTTTCACCTTTCAGATTGGCAAAGATGAAGATTAACAAAACTTGGTGACAGAGGAAGTACTTTCTTGAGATAGTTTAATAACATGAGTGAAAATGAAAATTGCAAATGCTCTGTGACCCAGCAGACCTTCTTGAAGGAATTTAGATCAAAGTGATGTGAAAAGATATATACAAAAGAAAGTTTACTGCAGTGATGTTGATAATAATGAAAATATTTCATTCATTCATAAACATTTATTTACTGCCCGTAATGTGCCCAGTGCAGTTGTAATCACTGAGAATCCCTTTTTGAACCAGACATACAAGGCTTCTGCTTTTGTGGAGCCTACAATTTGGAGGTGATGGAGGGTAACCAATGATGAACAGCTGGAGATTTTCCAGGATGTTTCCAGCCTCTTGATAAGTGCCGTGAGGGAAGTAATCTCATGTTGATGAGATTGAAATGAGACAAGGAAATGGAACTGATGTTTGAGACAGACTCAGGGATAGCCTTTCAGAGCAACCAGATTTGAACCAAGACCTGAATGATATAAAGAAAGGCAGGCAGCTACCTGGGAGGTGAAGGTGCAATGATGACCTTTGTGTTTAGGGTACAAGGGGTGAGGGGTGAGATGATGTTGGAGGGAGAGGCCCCATCCTGAAGCTTGGATAGAGTTCAGGTTTTATTCTAAGTGCAGAAGGGAGCCAGGGAGAGATTTAATCAGGACAGTAGTGTTGTTCTGCTGTGTCTCAAGATCAAGATTAGTCCGGCTCCAGAGTGTGGATGGTAGTGAGGGAGATTGGAACCAGCAGGCCAAACTAAATGTCCATCAGGAATAACTGAAATTTTGGTACATACAATATAGCATCGTCACAAAAATTGATTTGCTCACTTACTGAAATGGAAGAATATCATAGATATATTACTGAATAAAGAAAAACCTGTTACAGAATACTGTATNGAGTGAAAATGAAAATTGCAAATGCTCTGTGACCCAGCAGACCTTCTTGAAGGAATTTAGATCAAAGTGACATGAAAAGATATATACAAAAGAATGTTTACTGCAGTGATGTTGATAATAATGAAAATATTTCATTCATAAACATTTACTGCCCGTAATGTGCCCAGTGCAGTTGTAATCACTGAGAATCCATTTTTGAACCAGACATACAAGGTTTCTTCTGCTTTTGTGGAGCCTACAATTTGGAGGTGATGGAGGGTAACCAATGATGAACAGCTGGAGATTTTCCAGGATGTTTCCAGCCTCTTGATAAGTGCCGTGAGGGAAGTAATCTCATGTTGATGAGATTGAAATGAGACAAGGAAATGGAATTGATGTTTGAGACAGACTCAGGGGTAGCCTTTCAGAGCAACCACATTTGAACCAAGACCTGAGTGATAAAGAAAGGCAGGCAGCTACCTGGGAGGTGAAGGTGCAATGAATGACCTTTGTGTTTAGGGTACAAAGGGTGAGGGGTGAGATGGTGTTCGAGGGAGAGGCCNGGTAGCCTTTCAGAGCAACCACATTTGAACCAAGACCTGAGTGATAAAGAAAGGCAGGCAGCTACCTGGGAGGTGAAGGTGCAATGAATGACCTTTGTGTTTAGGGTACAAAGGGTGAGGGGTGAGATGGTGTTCGAGGGAGAGGCCCCATCCTGAAGCTTGGGTAGAGTTCAGGTTTTATTCTAAGTGCAGAAGGGAGCCAGGAAGAGATTTATTCAGGGCAGTAGTGTGTTCTGCTGTGTCTCAAGATTAGTCCGGCTCCGGAGTGTGGATGGTAGTGAGGGAGATTGGAACCAGCAGGACAAACTAAATGTCCATCAGTAATAACTGAAATTTTGGTACATACAATATAGCATCGTCACAAAAATTGATTTGCTCCCTTACTGAAATGGAAGAATATCATAGATATATTACTGAATAAAGAAAAACCTGTTACAGAATACTGTATATGGTATAGTCTTGTAGAAAAGTGTGTGACTATGNAATAACTGAAATTTTGGTACATACAATATAGCATCGTCACAAAAATTGATTTGCTCACTTACTGAAATGGAAGAATATCATAGATATATTACTGAATAAAGAAAAACCTGTTACAGAATACTGTATATGGTATAGTCTTGTACAAAAGTGTGTGACTATGTATGACCCTATATACTGAAATATGTCTGGGATTTCAGGTGAGTTTCTTTTCTCTTCTTTTTACTTTTATGTGTTGTTTGCATCCATATAGTGACTAAATTTCACTTTTATGAAACTTGTACTTTTGGGGGTTACTCCCTTTGTCTATCCTGAAAATATTTACCATGTACAAAGGCTCATATCTGAGAAGAATTTTAAGTCCTTGACCAAAAGGCATTTAAAAAGAACAAAGTCTTATTTGTTTTTTACTATTCCTCTGCCTGCTATTGTCTTATATGTTGGGTGTTTGACAGTTGTTTAGTTACAGTATTCCTTTATTTTACATTAATCGTGATATTCAGCTATAACAGAAACATAGATACTTAATTGGCAGTAATGGAAATATTTTCTTCTTTCTTATTCCTTTAACAGAATGAAGAGTTGAGTATATTATATCCAGCTGCCATTGTGACTATTGATGGGTNTTAATCGTGATATTCAGCTATAACAGAAACATAGATACTTAATTGGCAGTAATGGAAATATTTTCTTCTTTCTTATTCCTTTAACAGAATGAAGAGTTGAGTATATTATATCCAGCTGCCATTGTGACTATTGATGGGTTTAGCCTTTTTCAGTCTCTTCGTGCTTGTCGAAATCAGGTAGCAAAAGGTAATTTCGGGCAAGAAATAGCCAACTTGTGGTGATATTTGTCTTATTTAATTTAACCTACTTAGAAAGATACGTCTTCTAATTTCAAAAGGCCTTCTGAACTAGTTCTAAAGAGAAAAAAAACAACTCACTACTATAGAAATGGGAGTGTAGTAGATTGCTTCCCTGGTGGCTCAGATGGTAAAGAATCCGCCTGCAGTGCGGAAGACCTGGGTTCGATCCCTGAGTTGGGAAGATCCCCTGGAGGAGAGAAAGGCAACCCACTCCAATATTCTTGCCTGGAGAATCCCCATAGACAGGGGAGCCTGGCGGGCTATAGTCCCTGAGGTTGCAGGGAGTTGAATATGACTGAGCGACTAAGCAAAGTAGATTGCTTAATTAGGAAGATAAAGGTGAGGACTAGACCTTCAGCTCTTCTGTTGCCAGCTGAACCGTTGGCTTTTTTCACTAATCCAGCAATATGTCTTGGCCAGTTAAGAGAGAAGTTCAGCACTGGGATAGAGAATTCAGTTGCATCTCACTGAGGAACCAGATTTCTCATTAGATGAGTGCTGCTTGGGCCAGCATACTAAAATCTTGTGATTCTGCCTTGCTTCCACTCTCTGGGGGTAAAGAAAGCAGAGTGTGTGCAGGGAGTGTTTTCCTCACACTACGCCGGACTCAACAGGCAGGCAGCAGCAGCTGCTTTTAGCTAACTTGAAACACTTCTGAACAGAGAAAACTTAAGAGCCCTAAATATAATCTACGTAGGCAACTATGTCAGTTCCAGGCTTTGGCATGAAATGTGTACTTTAACCTTCCCTACCCATAGTTTAAACTCTGAGGCTATCTTTAGAAGAGGATATTGCGTTTCATCAAAAATCAAGATGCAACTGTTATTTTCTGTTCCACTAAGAAGTGAAAATGCTGCCAGTAAGAGTCAAGCCATCAGTTCTAAGATTCCAATTTTAGAGATATTATAATAAAAGTACAAAAAGCCCCAAGTCAGTGCAGATACCAGTGTTGGTGCTGACTTACCCCATTTTCTTCTGGTTTGGAATAAAGGAGCCTTCATGGCCCTAAAAAGAGCAAAGTTTAGCGTGTAAATGATTTAGCTCCCTGAAAGCAGAGTTTAATTAAGATGTGCTATCCAGTTCATAAAGATTGTTCATAAATCCAGAACTAAACTGTAAGACACAGAAGAAGCAATTTCTTCCAGGGAGAGAATGCAGCATCTCACATTGCAATAGAAGTTTTCACTGTTTTTTTAACAGGTTGATATATATGATCAGTATCTTCTTCGTTATGTGGTTCTTTAGTAGTACATGCTTTTCTGTAAAGTCAGAATCTGTTTGAATTTTTATACCTATTTTCATAATCTTTTAAATTATTTAAATTTAGTCCACGTAAAGTTTCAATGTATGTTATTTTGGAGAAATTTCAAACAGTCACCATTAATATATATGTCATTTTCTATAGAAATTTCTATAAGAATTTTCTATAGGTTTAAGGATTTTGTAATTTTATATGCATAAGAATTCTGCAGTAAAATAAACTAGAAATAGACTGTTATGCTTTAATTGGTATCATTAGCCATTTCATTTTTACTATTTTTGAATTGCCATTTATTTTGTTATGTATGAGATCATAAAGCCATTTTATCTCCTAGCAAGTAAGTAAGCCACTTACTGTCCTCTTACCGTAAGATGCTCTAAATGTCTGATTACTTAGCTAAAGATTGTTGTGACTTTTATTTCACAGTGTAGGAAAACTCTCTCTGCTTGGCCTTACTCTCAAATCTGAAGTGCTTAGAGGATTACTGTTTCCCTTTGTCAGAGTACTTTTCTTCACTTTGCTGAATAAATGACGAGAATCCAGCTGTGTTCTAATGCATAGGCTGAGAATGTACTGACAAGTGGGGTCTTGTGCATGAACCTGTGGCCCAGTGGGTAACTGGTGCTTTTCTTTTCATTCCTCACTCCGTAGGTGGAAATGCCGTGGTCAGTGATCAGCATTTCCTTCATTTTCCTGGCAGTGCTGTCGCTGCTAGCCTATCTTTCTGTCAAGCCTGGTCTCAGTTATTTGCATCTGAGATCTTTCTGTTTCGTTATGTGTGCTTCTGCTGGGTGTACCATCAGGTTTCACTAAGACACTAGTTGCTGCTTCAAGGATTTTATTCACTGTCTTTCTCAAGAGGAGAAAGTGCATACTTGGCTTCAACTGCAGTTTGAATTCACCTTGATTGTTGATGGTAGTCTAGAGTTTTTAGTAGTGTTTTCTAATTCTTTAAGTGTTTCAGAATCTCTTATGTCAGCCAAGTTAGTCTTTTAATGTATGCATTTTATGTATATTGTCTTGATGTGAGTAAATCTCACTGTATGCGTGGTTTATATTACTTTATTTCCAATCAGTTTAGAATAATAAGTCAAGTTATTATATTTTTAATGATTTTTGGTAAAACCTCATTTTCTCCATTATATTTAAGTTTGTTTGTCTAATTTTTATCTTTGACAGCTGCAGCATCAGGCAATGAGAATATCCAGCCACCGCCATTAGCGTATAAGAAATGGGGTCTGCAAGATATTGACACAATTATTGATCATGCTAGTATTGGTAAGCCATTACTAGTTCCAGTTATTTTGGAACCTACTTCTTATACTTTTTGATAGAAGTATTTCATTTATTGGAAGTGTAGATTTATTCTCAGGGCTTCCCTGATGGCTCAGTGGTTAAAAATCTGCCTGCTAATGCAGGAGACATGGGTTTGATCCCTGGATACTGGAAGATCCCCTGGAAAAGGAAATGGCAACCCACTCTAGTATTCTTGCCTGGGACATCCCATGGACAGAGGAGTCTGGTGGGCTGCAGTCTGTGGGGTTGCAAAGAGTTGGTCACAACTTAGCAACTGAACAACAACAATTACATTTATTCTCATATGAAAAGAAAATCTTTAGTGAGACATTTGGAGGGTAGTTTAGACTTAGAGATGATCATAAGTTAATGTCTTTAAGGAATGGTAGTGATTTTAGTAACCATGCCCTTAGCATAAGCAGTACTGTACAGTTTTTTCATTGTTTTGTTTTTATAAGATTGTTTTTTAATATGAGCCATTTAAAAAATCTTTTTTGAATTTGTTACAGTATTGCTTCTGTTTTATGTTTTGGTTTATTGGCCATGAGGCATGTTGGATCTTAGCTCCCTTGACCAGGGATCCAGCTGTACCCCCTGCACTGGAAGGCAAAGTCTTAACCACTGGACCATCAGGGCAGCCCCTACTGTACAGTCTTGGATCACCCACTATTTGATTTAAGTTTTATACAGATGAGTTTGATTGATAGAATTGCCAGATCGGTCTTCTAAAAATGTAACCTTTAGATCAACCAAGTATAGAGTAGAGCGTGTGTCTCCTTGTGACCCGTATTTGAAGGCTTACTGTGTTAGGTGTGAGGAATGCAGAGATGGAAAGACTTGTTTCTGCTGTCAGGATTCATATGGCTGGTTGGGAGAAACATGTGAAAACAGTTACGGTATCACAGCATGTGACAGTTGTCAGAATCGGCAAGTAGACCTACTCCTCCAGGCTGGGTAGAGGAGAAGCCCGAGGGAATCAGGGAACTGGAGGTTGACCTCAATCTGAGATTGAAAGAATGAATGGGACTTGACCAAGAGGAGAAGCCTCAGGGAGGCACTTTAGCGAACAGGTATCACATGGGAGTGGAAATGCATTGTGTGCAGGAAAAACAATGAGAACTGGCCCGAGTGAGGCCAGCCTGTGAGGAGCAGCCAGACTGCGAAGGCCTAGGATACTGTGCATGGGAACTGTTATTTTTCTCATCATCGTGTTGAGAGTCCTTAAAAGTTTCTAAACAAGAAAATGGTACTATCACTTAGCCTGTTGGGAAAATCACTTGAATGGGTCAAGACGAGAAACTAAGTGCAGTAAGGAAGCTATGATGATCTCAGTAAGAAGTGATGGGCTTCTGAACTAAGAGTAGACATGGCGGTAGAGAAGAAGGAAATGTTATTTTAAAACATATTCCCATTTTTTTCTGTTTAATAATATATGCTTGTTAGATTTTTCAAATGGCACATAAAATATAAGGAACGAAAAAATAACTGGATGAGGTTTTTGCTGAGAAACTACTTATGTAGTCATAGTGTAGGAGAACCACATGGGATAGTCCAGTGTCTCAGGGATGATTAGCAGTGCGACTGTTACCTGCTCCTAGGCCTAAATTCTACTTGTTTGAGATAATGAGTAGACTCAACACCTTTATAGTAGAGTGGTTTTTGGCCAATGGTCCCAAGAAAGTAGTATCCTGACTTCATTTTCTTTTTTGTCTTGGACCTCCTGGTGGGGCTTCCCATTGTCTGAATCCAGCTCAAAATCTGGGTTCATAACATGCACACACCANCCTTCGAGTGGAATCTCTAGGGTATGAGCTTCTGGCTGGTTGATGATAAATTACTTCTCAAAATACTTGTACTAATTTACATTCTCCTTGATACTACAGAAGAGGCCCTGTTGCTTCTTAGCCTCTCATGGAGTAATCAAGACTTGTTACCTTTTCCAGGCTCCTGGTTGTAATATGGTAACTCGTTATGTTAGTGCCACTCCTCTTACCCAAATCCCTGCTGTTGCTGCTTGGGTTCTGACATGGCGCGTCGGTCCTCTGGGATGCCTCTGAGCTCCGCTTTTAATCAGAACAGACAGCTAATGACTGCATTCTCACTCAATTTCCTCAGGGGCGTTGATTCTAGGACCCCCTGAGTAGCTAAATCTGAAGGTGCTCAAGTCCCTTTATAAAATTGTGTGAGGTGACAGTTGCTCAGTCATGTCCAACTCTTTGTGACCCCATGGACTATATAGTCCGTGGAATTCTCCAGGCCAGAATACTGGAGTGGGTAGCCTTTCCCTTCTCCAGGAGATCTTCCCAAGCCAGGAATTGAACTGGGGTCTCTTGCATTGCAGGTGGATTCTTTACCAAATGAGCAAGGAAGCCCCATAAAATTGTGTAGTATTTGCTTATAACCTACACACATCCTCTTGTATACTTTACATCCTCTCTAGATTACTTATAATGCCTAACGCAGTGTAAGTGCTATGTTAACAGTTGTAAATACAGCGTTAAGTGCTGTGTAAATAGTTGCAAGTATGGGGCAAATTCACAGTTGCTTTTAGGAACTTTGTGGAATTTTTCTCTTTCCGAGTATTTTCAGTCCATGGTTGGTTGAATCTGTAAATGAGGAACTCATGGATACAGAGCGCTGATTACACTTGTTTTCTGATTATTTCATGTGTATTAGTCCTAGCTCCCCAGCTTTTTCCTCTTTACCTCTTTTAAGCTCCTTCAAACAGGACCTTACCAAATAAGTCATTTTCATAACACAGCATCTGAAATAGTGGGATGATTCAGTGAATACTGGTTTCTTTCTGTCCCTCTTATTCTATTATGGCACTCATTTTCTAAAAACACTATCGTTTTATTGTAAAACTGACAGGCCCTCTGACTTTTAGTTGTGTTTTCCACTCCACTGACAGTACTAATTGGTTCTCATTTTCCCTGGGGCAAAGTCTCCATTATTAAAGGTGATTCTTTGGACAGAGTGGGCCTGTGGAGATCAGTTTAGGGCTTCAGTCCTGGAAAGGGAAGGTCAGAACCCATGTAATTCTTCTCATTTTAATACCATCTTTTTAACACCATAGAACAATAAAATCAGGAAACTTTAGAACAGTACAAACTGTTTCCTTAATTTTTTTAATACTACTGAATTTCGTATGAATTTTATAAAAAATACTAAATAACCTAATAGTGAAATTTGTGTATTGTTTTACAACAGTTAAGGGAGAAAAGAAACCAGTTTAGACTTTGAAGACTGAATAATATTAGTAAGGCAGTGAGCTGCTAACTTGTGTGATAGTAGACGCAACAGAGGCAGATGACATTTTCCTAGGTATTTGCCTTTTTTGATCACTTTCTGTCTTTTTATTTACTATTTTATTCATTTATTTGGCTACTTTGGGTCTTAGTTGCAGCACATAGGATGTTCGTTTCAGCCTTTGGGATCTTTTGTTGTGGTGCGCAGGCTCTCTAGTTGTGGCACACAGGCTCTTGTGCTCAGACTTAGTGGCCTTGCAGCCATTCTTTGTAAGTAAGTAAATGAAGTCTCTCAGTCATGTCCGACTCTTTGCAACCCCATAGACTGTAGCCCACCAGACTTCTCTGTCCATGGGGTTTTCCAGGCAAGAATACTGGAGTGGGTTGCCATTCCCTTCTCCAGGGGATCTTCCCAACCCAGGGATTGAACCCGGGTCTCCCACATTGCAGGCAGCTGTTCTTTGACTAGGGATCAAACCTGTGTTCCCTGCATTGAAAGGCGGATTCCTAACCAATCGACCACCAGGGAAGTCCCTAGGTTACTTTCTTTATATCTTCCATGCATTTGCCTCATGCTAGGCTGGACCAACCTCCAGAGCTGCCCTCTGCACCTATTTCTTCCCCACAGACACAGAGTTGTTGTTGGATGAAGTCTGTTATTTGTTATTTGTCTCATGCCACATTTATAGCCTACCTTTTATACTGTTTAATCTCATAATTCAGAATTCAGTTTAACATGCTGATATGAAAGGATAAGTGTGAACTTTAAGTTCTGTGTGTAACCCATAGTCATTTCTGATGGTTGATTTTTAGGTGTGAAGTAATGCTGAAGATTTCTTAAATATCTACTAGTGGGCAGGAAGAGTAGGCGTGGAGAGGTGGGAAATATATTCATCTAGACTGGCCTGTAGATCCAGCCAGCCATGCTCAAGCACAGTAACATAGCAGTAATTAAGTTGTTGTCAGCTTTTATTACTGGCATGACAATGGCAATGTCTGCTTTTCATATATGCATATATACTACAAACTTGCTCAAACTCTTACTGGTGAATAACTTTATCTCTGTCTCCGCCATCCTGTTGAACATCAGTTGCTTTCCAAGTTGTTTCATTCTCAGTCTGGACTTTTTGTCATGGTACCATATTTGGCATGATATGAAATTGATTACATATTACTTATGATGCAACTTTAGCTCTCAGATGATTAATAGAACATCTTAAAATGGAGTTTCCCTTTGAAACTTGGGGCAGTGAAACTATGGGCATAAATGTAAAATTTAAAAACCAAGATCTTTGCCTTGTAATTATGAAAATTGTTCCTTATCTTTCTTCTAGGCAGCTTCCATGGTGGCTTAGATGATAAAAGCGTCTGCCTGTAGTGTGGGAGACCTGGGTTCAATCCCTGGGTTGGGAAGATCCTCTGGAGAAGGAAATGGCAACCCGCTCCAGTACTCTTGCCTGGAAAATCCCATGGACGCAGGAGCCTGGTAGGCTACAGTCCATGAGGTCTCAAAGAGTTGGACACGACTGAGTGACTTCACTTTCTTTTTTTTTTTCTTTTTCTTCTAGGCATTGGAAAGCATCTTGGCAAGTGAACGTTTACCATTTTCCTGCCTTAAAAACATCACTCAGACGTTAATGGATACTTTAAAAAATCAAGGTAATAGGGTTTGTTTATGGTCTCACCTCAAATTTTGTAACTCTGACCATAGGAAGTATTAACTGTTTATGATGCCATCCTGTTACCTTGATGTGGTAATATGTATAAGAAGCAATGTATAAGAAAGAAGAAAACTTCTTTCATACCTTTATCATTAGGGACTTTTAAAATTCCCTGTTCAGTGTATGCTACCGATCTGAGTATCTTGACTCTGTTTCTTAGTATAAATTATTTTTCATTTGAATCCATCTATTATGAGGAAAGATAGAATGATGGGTATTGACTATTGTGAGAATAGTTGTAAAGTGTTTTAAAAGCCATTGGCATGTGGGGACAAGATAGCTGGTGGTAAGCAAAAAAACAACCAGACTGTCTTGCTGCCATTGTATTTTAACTCTTAGTAATGTTGTTTTGACCATGATAATTAATTTTTTTATGAATTCTATGCTTTGATTAATGTTTCATCAGTGTATGGAATCCATATTTTTTCATCCATTTCCGTCACAAATGGAACTAGGGCTTCCAGAATCACAGACTATGATTACATGACCAGTTCTGATTGTTTTTTACTGTTCAGAATATATTTGTCTGGAAAAGAATTACATCTGTAACTGTGGGGTTGTAACTCCATATTCTATCCAGCCGAGCTAGAAAAATTTATTCTGAATTCCTAACGTCAGTTAAAAATGCAGTATGTGGTATATGGACTTCATCTAGTTGTGACATTTTCCTTGCTTATTGTGTGAATTATATGAAGCCTACTTTTATTTTTTCTGGACTGTTTTGAACGTCTTTATTGAATTTGTTACAGTACTGTTTCTGTGTTATGTTTTGGGGTTTTTTGGCCACAAGGCACGTGGGACCTTAGCTCCTTGACCAAAAATCACACCCTTAACGCCTGCGTTGGAAGGCAGAGTCCCAACCCCTGCCAGGAGGCTTCATATTTAAGCCAGCCTCGAGTGGCTTCGGAGAAGGCAGTGGGAACCCACTCCAGTACTCTTGCCTGGAGAATCCCAGGGACAGAGGAGCCTAGTGGGCTGCCGTCTATGGGGTCGCACAGAGTTGGACACGACTGAAGCGACTTAGCAGGAGCAGCAGCAGCGGAGTGGCTTAATAGATAAAGCGTAATGTGCTGTTCCGGGGGACTTCCCTGGTGGTCCGGTGGTTCAGACTCTACTTCCACTGCAGGGGGCACTGGTTTGGTTTTCTGGTGGAGGAACTGAGATGCCACATGCTGCATGGTATGACCAACAAATAAATAAATAATATGCTGTTGCAGGACGGTAAGCATCCTAATTTTGAAATTTTTTCTTAACACATGTAAAGTTGACTTTTGGCAAATAGAAAATTCCCTTAGTGCATACAACATGTTAGAAATACCTCTTTTATAAAGTATAGTACACTTCTAAAATCTCCCTATCCCCCTAAGGATTTTGTTTTAACGTCAAAAGATTTATTAAAATTTATCTTGCACTGGGCTGGGAGTAAACCAAGTACCATTGTTGGAGTTCTGTAGCATCACTAGCTTCAAGTTCTACCCACAAATGAGAGTCCTAAAAATGACAAATATTGAGTATGCTAAATTTTATTATGGCTGTAAGAACATAGACAATCTTCCATGTTATTATACCTCATAACAGAGTCTTGCAGTTTCCAGTGTCTGCCTTTATCATACAGGAATGTATTGTGTTATGCAGAGAGTGGGTAATTTTCCAGCGCTAACCTCAACAAGAAACCTGACTGATGCGGGTGAAATTCTACTTTTGGTCTCTTTCTCAGCCTCTCTTGAGGATGCATGTGTTACAATCCAGTTTCTGGTTGAATTATAGTATCTTTGACCACCGTGAGGAGAAGAGCCAGGCAGCTTTTCAATTGTCTTTTCTCAGGATATGAGAATCGTAGACAACATTTGAGTTAGGAAGTGAGGACAGGATATTTTCAAACCTGGTTCCAAAATATTTATTTAGATTTGAGTGCTAGACTAAAATATCTCTTCTGTTTTCTTTGTTTCTTCTTCTCCTCCTCTCCCACTATTAGAGCACCTTCATTTAAAAATTTAGACACTTTGCATGATATAAAAATTATTTTTGCCTTCTTAATTTGTTATATTGAAAATATAGCAATATTATAAAATGGAACATCAAGGAATTATGTAAAATTAAGGTATTTTTATCAGTCTGTTAAATATATCTCTTCAATGTATTTCTTCTTTCTGCCTTGTAGAGCTTGAGTCTGTTGATGAAGGACTGCTACAATTTTGTGCCAATAAATTGAAATTACTCCATCTTTATGAGTCTGTTAGTCAATTAAATTCCACTGATTTTCATTCAGATACACCATTCTCTGATAATGTGAGTAATCCCGTTATTCATTATACAAAATCATCTCTTTGGTTATTTGTTATTTTTTAATTGATAGTAAAGAAGTACAGATATTAAGGGTTTGGTTTTTCTTTTTAATGTGTAAAGGTTTATGTTCTTTACAAGATCCCTGCTGGCTTTCTGTGCCTTGNTGTCTGCAGTGATTTTGGAGCCCAAGAAAGTGAAATCTGACACTGTTTCCACCTTTTCCCCTTCTATTTGTGATGAAGTATTGGGACCAGATGCCGTTATCTTTGTTTTTTGAATGATGAATTTTCAGTCAGTTTTTTCACTCTCCTCTTTTACCTTCACCAAGAAGCTCTTTAGTTCCTCTTTACTTTCTGCCATTAATGTGGTACCATCTGCATATTCGAGGTTGTTGATATTTCTCCCAGCAATCTTGATTGCAGCTTGTGAGTCATCCAGCCCAACATTTCATATGATGTACTTCATATATAAGTTAAGTAAGCAGGATGGCAATATATACCCTTAATGTATTCCTTTCCCAATGTTAAACCAATCCATTGTTCATGTCCAGTTCTAACTCTTGCTTCTTACCCTGCATACAAGTTTCTCAGGAGGCAGATAAGGTGGTCTGGTATTCCCATTTCTTTCAGAATTTTCTCGTTTGTTGTGATCNGGCAATATATACCCTTAATGTATTCCTTTCCCAATGTTGAACCAATCCATTGTTCATGTCCAGTTCTAACTCTTGCTTCTTACCCTGCATACAAGTTTCTCAGGAGGCAGATAAGGTGGTCTGGTATTCCCATTTCTTTCAGAATTTTCTCGTTTGTTGTGATCCACACAGTCAGAGGCTTTGGCCAAGTCAGTAAAGCAGAAGTAGATGTTTGTCTGGAACTCTCTTGCTTTTTCTATGATCCAGTGGATGTTGGCAGTTTGATCTCTAGCCATTTGATCAAAGGCTGGAAGAAACAAACCTCACGCCTATACTTCAAGTCATATATTAAGAATATTAAGTCCAATGAAACATAAATATCAATATGAGGTAAAAGTACAAAATCTGTAGAAGAAAACATCAGAGAAAGCTTGGTTTACTTGAGGTAGAAAAAGCATGAACTGTAAAAGAAAAATGCTGATAAGTTATGCTTCATGAAATTTCAAAACTTTTGTTTTTTAGAAGACTTAAGAAATTGAAAAGGCAAGTCTCTTTTACACAACATAGATCTGATAAATGCACCGTGTCCAGACTGTACAAAGAATTCGTACATCTCAATAATGAGACAATACAGTTTAAAAAATGAGCAAAGGATTTGAACAGATATGTCACCAAAACATACATACAAATTGCAAATAATTACCTGAATGATGTTCAGAAATTGGCTGTTCAGTTCAGTTCCGTCGCTCACTCGTGTCCAACTCTTTGCCACCCCATGAATTGAAGCACGCCAGGCCTCCCTGTCCATCACCAACTCCCGGAGTTCACTCAGACTCATGTCCATCGAGTCGGTGATGCCATCCAGCCATCTCATCCTCTGTCGTCCTCTTCTCCTCCTGCCCCTAATCCCTCCCAGCTTCAGAGTCTTTTCCAATGAGTCAACTCTTCGCATGAGGTGGCCAGAGTACTGGAGTTTCAGCTTTAGCATCATTCCTTCCAAGGAAATGCAAAAATACAACCATGATGGCCTCTGTTCCAGAGAATGACTAAAACTAAAAAGACACGTGTCCTGTATTGATCAGGATGTAAGCAATCAGAATGCACAACACAGATGATGGAAATGCAACTTAATACAATCGCTGTAGAAAACTGTTTGAAAGTTTCTCATCAAGTTGAACATAGATTTACTGTAAAATCCAGCCGTCTTACTCCTCAGTACTTAGTCAAGAGCGATGAAAATACATGTTTGCATAGACTTGGAGTAAACTATTTACAGAAGCTTTATTCCTAATAACCCAGACTGGAAACAACCCAAATATCAATAATTGATAAATGGATGAAGTATGGTGTAACCATACAATGAAATGCACTACTGATACTCAGAATGACATAAATGAATCTCCAAAGCATTCGGCCAAGTGAAAAGATCCAGAAGCAAAAGAGTACCTACCAATGATTTCAGTTGATTTCTAGTATTTTATATGAAATACTAGAATAAGCAAAAATAGAGTAACAAAGGAGATGAAAGTCTGCTAGAGGTCGAGAGGAGGGGTTGGAGATTAACTCAGAGAAGCACAAGGGAACTTTGAATGGAGATGTGCTTTATCACATTTATGGTATTATTTACCCAACTTAAAAGTAGTCAACTTTACTGTAGGTATATATATAAGTGTATGTGTGTGTGTGTGTTATAATGTGATAGAGTCATGTGTATTATATGGGAAATTTCTGTGCTTTAAACCCATCAGGCTGTGACCTGTATTATTGTGCTACTAAATTTTTAAAATTGGCTAAAATTTAAACACTTTTTAAGAAATCATCTCTTGTGAGACTATTTCACACATTCCAAATGGCTGAATTCTTTTTCCAAACAAATGTTTTATGGCTGGGTTTTATTTTTAAAGTATTTTTGTTTAAAATGTAATAGAAGATACTGTATTTTTAAAGTATTTTAAAACAATCAGTCTACTCAATTTAGTTTACTTAATTCGTATGTTAGTCAGTCATGTCCAGCTCTTTTTGACCCCATGGACTGTAGCCTGCCAGGGTCTTCTGTCCATGGCATTCTTCAGGCAGGAATATTGGAGTGGGTTGCCACTTCCTCCTCCGGTGGCTCTTCCTGAACCAGGAATCGAACCCTGGTCTCCTGCATTGCGGACAGATTCTTTACTGTCTGAGCCTCTAGGGATGCCCTGACTTAATTTATAATTAAGTAATTTTAAAAAATCCTGTGAGTGCCGAGTAAAAAGGAGAAAAAGATAAGACATTTTCACTTAAAGGCTATAATGAATGGGAAGGGAAGAAGGAGCTTCTCTTGGGGAAAAAAAAGCCTAAGAATTAAAGTAAGAAACTGAGTGTAGAGTAAGACTAGCTTTTAAAAGAGCCTGCTTGGTCATTGTGGTGACATTGATTAGACAAAACAGCAGCCCACACACTCTCACTGTTACTCAGCCATCTGGCTGTGGGAAGATAAAGTGCAGGGGTTTGTACACCAGGCAATAGGTATGTGTTCTGCTTATATCTTGCTCTTTCCCAAAGTAGTTAATACCAGTGCCGCAATACAGACTACTGACATTTTTCTGGAGTTATTAATATTCAAGTCATTTTTTAAAAAAGAGAATATAGATTAATGTCTGTTATTTAATGTTAAAAGAGTAACAAACTTTCAGGAATATAGGCATATAACAGTCATGAATAAAAAGTGATAGATCTTTCAGCAAAATTTATTGCTAGTGTTTTAAAGGCACATTACTTGAAATGCTAGCTCTTTCTATTCTTTCCTGATCAATTATTTTCTGAATTCTTTTTTCTTCTGAAATATTTGAAAAAATAGTTTTATTAGAATTATGTACATGAAAAAACTTGGTACTTATAATCTGGGTTGTATACATTTTTTAATTTGAAAAGATTTCCCAATCTAGTATAATCACAGATGATGTCATTCACAGGCAATGGCTGATAGTTTTTCACAACGTTTAAAACTATCCTCAATGGAACTGTATAAAGTTTCAGATTCTGTAACCTAAAACAAACCCTAGTTTTCAGGAAAGACTAGGAAATAAGGCTCATCCAAAAGACTGACAAGATAGATTTCTTGAAAGTATAGGCAGGCAAGGCTGACAGATGGATTCCTCACACCATGTATGCCAGCATTCCCATTGAGTGAACGACTCAAACATTAAGGATGTAAATGATACAGGAGGATATTTTGCAAAAGGTAAAGCTCACTGGGCTTTAGAAGCATCCACCAAAGATCCTTGGAAGTTTCTATTTCTTAGGTGGAAGTTCTAACAAGTCTTAGATACTCCTTGGTTAGAAGAATTTAGTAAATTTCTGTTCAAGGATTCTATTATTCAGTCTTTTGTTCAAATATCATCTAGTAAGATGTCAGTTGACATTTATATGTGAATGAACGATTATGAAAAATATGATTCACACTTACAGTGTGCAAATCTCTAATAAAATGTTTACATTGTGAATAATACATAATCTAACATTCTTTGNCAAGGATTCTATTATTCAGTCTTTTGTTCAAATATCATCTAGTAAGATGTCAGTTGACATTTATATGTGAATGAACGATTATGAAAAATATGATTCACACTTACAGTGTGCAAATCTCTAATAAAATGTTTACATTGTGAATAATACATAATCTAACATTCTTTGCTGTGATGTTTTGAAAATATATTTTATTTTGTATTCACTAGTTGTGGAGATAGTTACCTTCCAGGTACCGTCTTTTCCTGTTGTGTATGTCTGTGCATGTATTCTATGAGGTATGTACGTTCCTCTCTCTATTCTGTAAACTTTGCTTATTTTTCTCCCTTCCCCTTAATTTTTCCTGAAGTTTAAAAAATCTTTCTGTCACTTACATAAGTGATTCTAAAATAGTCTCATCCTGTTCTAAAGACTCCCACAGCATCCTCTGTTTACACTGACTTTCTACACATAAACAAAAGACAGGTTTGGAATTTTTTAAGTTTAAATAAAACAAGAACACTCTTTAGCTTATAGCAGAAATTACCTAGTTAGCCAAGAGATAGAGCAGATCTCAGAGAGACACGAAAAGGAGAGTTAAGCAGAAGAACAAGGTTTTTTGTTTGTTTGAGGACTTGCTAAATGTAGTGATGGATGAGGAAGTGGTTAATTGAAGAAAAAATTAGAAGAGTGCAGTAGGAAGAGAGAGCAAAGGCATGACATTTAATTTGTCTAAACATAATATAGTTTGAAACAACCCTTTGGATTGGCAATCTTTGTGAGCACTTTGAAACCCTTACTGTTCAGTTCAGTTCAGTTCNAGTTTGACTAGTTTTCTGTGAGTATGGTTTCAGTGTGTCTGCCCTCTTATGCCCTCTTGCAACACTAACCATCTACTTGGGTTTCTCTTACCTTGGGTATGGGGTATCTCTTCACGGCTGCTCCAGCAAAGCGCAGCTGCTGCTCCTTACCTTGGACAAGGGGTATCTCCTCACTGCCACCCTTCCTGACCCTCAACATGGGATAGCTCCTCTAGGCCCTCCTGCACCCACGCAGCCACCACTCCTTGGATGTGAGTTTGCTCCTCCCAGCCACCGCGCCTTCACATTAGGTCCATACAAAAACCTGAGCATGGATGTTTATAGCAAAAACCTTATAGCAACTTATTCATAATTGCCCAGACTTGGAAGGAACCAAGATGTCCTTCAGTAGGTGAAGGGATAAATAAACTCTGGTACACCCAGACAGTGGAATACTAATCAGCACTAAAAAATGAGCCATCAAGCTATGAAAAGACATGGAGAAAACTTAAATGCATATTACTAAGTGAAACAAGCCAATCAGAAAAAGCTACATAGTGTATGATTCTAACTATATGGAATTCTGGAAAAGGTGAAACTATGGAGACAGTAAGAAGATCAACAGTTGCCAGGGGTAAGGAGGGAGGGAGTGATGAATAGGTGAAACACAAAGGATTTGGGGGCAGTAAAACTATTATGTATGATACTATAATAGTAGATGAAAGTGAAAGTGTTAGTCACTCAGTCATGTCCTACTCTTTGCAATCCCATCAACTGTAGCCCTCCAGGTTCCTCTATCCATGAAATTCTCCAGGCAAGAATACTGGAGTGGGTAGCCATTTCCTTCTCCAGGGGATCTTCCAGATCCAGGGATCAAAGTCTCCCACATTGCAGGCAGGTTCTTTACCATCTGAGCCACAAGGGAAGCCCATAATAGTAGATAAACTGTGGGCTTTAGGTGATATGGGCTTTAATGATGTAGACTCATCAATTGTAACAAATAGTGAGGTAGGGTGTGCATGTGTGGGGGCAAGGGTATACAGGAACTTTCTGCTTGACATTGCTTTGGACCTAAAACTGCTCTAAAAAAGTATATTTTAAAAAGTAAAAAGAAAATAAGTGACCTTCGTTTTTTTATTTTATTTAACCCAATATATGTAAAATATTATTATTGCAACATATAAAACATTATTAATGAGATATTTTATATTCTTTTTATCATACTAGCCTTTGAAATCTAGTGTGTAGTTTACATTTACAGACATCTCAAATCAGATTAGCTGCATTTCAACTGCTAATTAGCCACATGCATCTAGTGGCTACCATGCTGAATAGTGCAGAGTCTATTCAAGAGGGTGAGTTCATTGAACATGCATTTAAGTATCTTTGCAATGTCAGTTACTATGAAAGTTTTAAAATGCTTACTCGCAGTTTTTCACATATGCCATCATGGACTAGCATTGAATAGTTAGACAACCACACAGAATGTACTGTCCTTTGAGAAGCTGTGGATTAGAAGCTCCATTCTGCTCCAGATAGAAGACAACAGTAACACAACAGAAGACATGAAGGTCATGGATTTTTAAGAATTCTTTGTTCAAGGTGGAAACAAGCTAAGGATTCAGAGAGACTCCTGAGTTGGAGAAAAGTAGGAAGACGTCTTTCCTACTTTTCTCTGCCACCTGGCTCCATGCAAACAGAAATGGAAAACACCAAAATAAAGCTCAGAACAGGGAATTTCAGCTATGGATACTTACCATCAAATTTTCCAAGGGGCTTAGAAATGGATAAACAGAGCTTAAAGTAAGATTTGAATAGGCAAAACAAAAATCAATTATTTTCAAATATAGGTTTGAATGAAAACAAAAGAATTCTCTTAAGTATTGGCAGTTAACAATGGCAGTTCTAGGGAAATAGCCTTGTTTATAGATGTATTAAAACCATCACAAACCTGTAGGGAGTCGTTTTTCTGAGAAACAGTTCCCTTGAAAATAAATAAACAAAACTTATTTGCTCTGAAAGAGGAGGCAAAATTCACATAAAACGGCTTCAAGCAGCAACTTTTCAACCTAAATGAAACAGAAAGGCTTCATCTCTGAAAACCAGTCATAACACAGCAAATCAGTGCTCAGAAAAAGTTCAAAATACAAAGAAAATCTGAACAAAAAATAGAAACTAAAAAATGAAGACTTAAATGCTCTACAAGTAACCATTAAAAAGAAATCTCCAACTGAGAAGAACCAAATCAGTCTACAGACTTTACAAAGTCAAAAACAAGTCAAATTATTTTGTGTATATACAGTTATGTATAGTTCACTCTTAAATAGCTAACAAATTACAGCAGTGAGTGATTTGGCTAATCTATTACCTGGTACTTGGATAATTAAAGAGTCAAAATCAAATAGAGTAAAAGTCAAAATCAAATTTAGAGATTGGATTATTGCAGACTAAAATGCCCACCCCCCTCAAGTTCATATGTTGAAGCTGTAACTCCCAATGTGATTTTATCTAGAGATAGGGTCTATAAGGTTAAAAGAGGTCATAAGGCTGGGGCCCTAATCGAGTAGAACTGGTGTACTCCTAAAAAGAGGAAGAGATATCAGAATTCTCTCTCACTTTCTCTTTCTCCCTGAACATGTATGCAGAGGAAAAACCATCCATAAGGCAGGATTCAATCCCTGGGTCAGGAAGATCCCTTGGAGAAGAGAATGGCTACCCACTTCAGTATTCTNATATCAGAATTCTCTCTCACTTTCTCTTTCTCCCTGAACATGTATGCAGAGGAAAAACCATCCATAAGGCAGGATTCAATCCCTGGGTCAGGAAGATCCCTTGGAGAAGAGAATGGCTACCCACTTCAGTATTCTTGCCTGGAGAATCTCAAGGACAGAAGAGCCTGGCAGGCTATAGCCCGTGGGGTCACAAAGAGTCAGACATGACTGAGCGGCTAACACTTTCAAAGCAGGAAAGGGTCCTCACTAGAAGCAGATCCTGCCAGCACCTTGATCTTGGACTTCTAGCCTCCAGAACTGTGAGAAAATAAATTTCCGTTGTTTAAAGCACCCTATGTACAGTTTCTCGTTGTGGTGTCCCAAGTTGACTAACCTAGTATATTTGGGAAATCCACAGAATACAAAGAGATTCCCAGGCCATCTTTAGGGTCAACTGATACAACAGCAACCACTGACTCAGCTGCTATGATGCTGAGTGATCAAAATGTGTGCATGAGTGTATGTGTGTGTGTGATTCTAATGGTGATGATCGGTCATAGGGGTTTTAGGCCTAATCAGTAAGAACTTGGCCCTGCAAGAAACAGGAGAGACTAACACATTATAAATCAACTATACCCCCAACAAAATTTAAAAAAAGAAAGAAAGAAAGAAAGAAATAGGAGAGACAATTCCTAACAACTAAATGCTGACTATCTCGTTAGGGTGAGAAAACTGATGTGTATAAAATACTTAATTATTCTCAATTGTATTATTCATGCAATAGGCATTCTCCTTTAGAGATACAGGATCAGTGCTTCCTTCACAAGAAACTGGCAACAAAGGAATATCATTTGGTGCCATTGGTCCTGAATCTGTCTCAAAAGACTTTCTTCATGTAATTCTCCTAATTACCAGAAACATCTGAATACACAGAGCACCGGAATAGCCAATGTAGCTCATTAAAATCAAGGTGATGGTAGTAAGAATACTAATGAGATGAGAATTAATTGTGTGGTGTGCTCTAATGTGTTGAATCACAGAATATTAGAACAGAACTTTAAAATGTTGGAACTAAACTTAAAGATCAAACGGTCCAAGCTTCCAATTTTACAACCTGGGCTTCTAAATTCTTGAAGGACTATTCAAGAATATTAAATGTACATAGGCTCCACATTGTCAAAAGGAAGAAAATTTCTTGAGACAAATACTAGAGGATGAGGAAGGATGAAGTAAAAGAAAATAATACACACTGAACGTCTTACGAAGTGCCAAAGAGACACAGTGCTAAACATCTAACATTAGTCATCTTATTTAAATTCTCTCATGTACCCCTCAGGCTCCCCTTGTGGCTCAGCTGTTAAAGAATCTGCCTGCAATGCAGGAGACCTGGGTTTGATTCCTGGGTTGGGAAAATCCCCTGAAGAAGAGAAAGGCTACCCACTCCAGTATTCTGGCCTGGAGAATTCCACAGACTGTATAGTCCATGGGGTTGCAAAGAGTAGGACAAGACTCAGCAACTTTCACTTTCACTTTATGTACCCCTTAGGGCTTCCCTGGTGGCTCAGCTGGTAAAGAATCTGCCTGTAATACAGGAGATCTGGGTTTGATCTCTGGGTAGGGAAAACCTCCTGGAGAAGAGAATGGTTACCCACTTCCGTATTCTTGCCTGGAGAAACTCATGGACAGAGGAGTTTGGTGGGCTACAGTCCATGGGGTCGCAAAGAGTAGGACACAACTGAGCTATAAGCATGCACGCATGCATGTACCCCTTAAGGGGAAAGGGGTTATTTTTACCATCTTACAGATGGAAAAACAAAGACCCAGAGGTGTAAGTGGCTTGCATAAGACAATACTGTACAGATAAAATAGCCTGAACCAGTGTTCTGCCCTAACCTGTGGCCAATTTTGAAGACCTCACTCTGCTTTTCCACCTCCAGTTTGCTGAGAGTATTGGTTGCTCAAGATTCCTGGCTGTGTCCTCACCAGGATTTGCCCTTGGTATACAGGAGCTGCCCAAAGTTATGGCTACTCTTCGAGAGCAGCCACATCCAACAACTGATCCATGGCTATGAGGTATAAATGTCCACCCTCTTTGCCTCATTTGGGGGCAACTCTGAAGAACCAGGTCAATTTCAGAACTCCCCACAGGGTCAGCTAAAGCCCTCTGTTATGACAGCATCACAGCTCAACTCCTCCCTCTGCCCAGTCCTGCTTCCCTTGGTGGTTTAGTCACGTCCAACTCTTGCAACCCCAAGAACTATAGCCAGCCAGGTTCCTCTGTCCATGGAATTCTCCGGGCAAGAATTCTGCTTCCCTTGCTGCTGCTGCTGCTAAGTCGCTTCAGTCGTGTCTGACTCTGTGTGACCCCATAGACGGCAGCCCACCAGGCTCCCCCGTCCCTGGGATTCTCCAGGCAACAACACTGGAGTGGGTTGCCATTTCCTTCTCCAAAGCATGAAAGTGAAAATTAAAAGTGAAGTTGCTCAGTCGTGTCCGATGTTTAGCGACCCTATGGACTGCAGCCCATCAGGCTCCTCCGTCCATGGGATTTTCCAGGCTTCCCTTACTCCCCTGCAAATGCTGATCTTGCAATCCCCACACCCTAAGAAAAAATTGGGAATCTGACCTAAGGAATATTTCATTTAGGGGACTTCCCTGACAGTCCAGTGGTTGAGACTCTATGCTCCCAGTGCAGGGGGCACATGTTCAATCCCTGCTTGGGAAACTAAGATCCCATATGCCACATAGTGCAGTCAACCCCTCCCCCACAATATATATATGTGTGTGTGTATATATACACACACACACACAATTTTTAAATTTACCAACAATTTTATATAATGCTTCTGAAACAATGTGGAGAAAATTTTGTCTTAGCTGCTACATAAGAATCACTCCCTGCTAATGGGAAAATAAGTTGATAAGTTCTTTGAGGGGGTGGAGGTGGGAGTAAGAACCTCGAGGGGCATGTCTGGCTAACAAATTAGGGTCACTAATTGGCTGAAATAATAAAGGGAGATGTTCAAAGGCCGGGGAGAACTTAGTGAGATGAAGTACCACATGTAGAAAGAACTCAAAGAAGACCCTGGACACTGGGACATCAGAGAGAGGAAAGAGATGAGCTTGGGGGTAAGCAAAACATCTCAAAAAGGTTTCAAGTCATTTGCAGGGAGGTATGCAATATCATCTCACTCCTCTGTCTCCCCTGCAAAATCTTCAGTGAATTGGACCCTGTTTACTCAGTGTGAGTAGATTCCCTTTGGGGAGCTCAGAGAGGTTACTGTGGAGATATGTGGTACCTGAACTTCACTTTCAATTAAAAAAGTCAAGTTATAGCTCAGGAAATGATAACATAAAGTCAGAATCTAAGGAGACAGATGTACGATGACTCTCTGGTTGTAAGGGTCTAAAGATGAAGCCCACAATCTATTGAAAGAGAAGCTACATCAATATACAGAAAAAGGGCAAATTAAAAACAGCATGCCATTTTCACTGTCAGTCTAGCAAAGCGATTTTTAATGAAATTACCAATACAGGAAAAGAAAGTGCAGAGAAACTGACTCTCCTACACTATTCGAAAGATGGTATGCTGTTCAACCTTTTTTAAAGGCAATAGGGTGATAGAGAAAAAAGCTTGTACACGTTCATGTTCTTTGACCCAATATTTAGCCATCAGGGAATGCATCCCAAGGAAATGATGATAAACACAAAATTTTATGTACATGAAAATACTTAGGAACATTACTTTTAGTAGCTAAAAACTATTCAACATTTGGGAAAACGTTTAAATAAATTATGCTACATTACTAGAAATTCTTTCCTCAAAGAACATTTAATGAGATGGGAAAGTACTTGTGATAATGTTAAGTGAAAATATATGTACATCAGCATTTTATACTAAATAAATGAGAATCCCAAATCTGTTAAAAAAGAAAAAGCTAAGTCTTTAAACTGTTTGATTCAGGCTACAATATGCATACATGTGTTAATGAGTATATGTAGATACACTTGTGGGTATACTTATTTGTGCATTAGGCAAAAATGGGTTGGTCCTTTTTTTACAAGGAGAAAAAAATGTCATAAAAAAGAGAAATCAAACTAAGGACAAAATGCAAAATGAAATCTTATATTTTATATCCTTAAACATAAGAGCAACTTGTTTCTTCTCATTTATATTAAACAAACATCCCATGTAACCACTCAGACTAAGTACCTGCCTGGTTGTGTAAACTATGGAACTAATAAAATCATTTCTCCATATTCTCCCAGGAAATGAAAGGAACAATTCCTATGAAGTCCAATTGTTGAGTCATCTGATTTAACATTTCACTCAAGTTAATGTGGTTATGACATCCAAAGAACAGAGCCTTGACTGCTATTTTCCTATGGAGAAACCTGCCTAGTCTTCCCCCAAGGCTTCACTTGGGGGTTTTCTTTTCATTCCTGATGTAGCAAGCACTAATGGAGAAGTTTTCAGGCAAAAAGACACGTTCAAGTTGGCACTTTTGCTTCCCACTTAACTTTTCTATGAAATAAATGTGTGAAAATTCAGGATTTCCATAGACAGAAGTCTCATCTAACTGATGAGCACTTTTCCCTAAAAGAAAAAAAAAAAAAAGCAATCTTCCTCTGCAAAAGAATGTGCTACCTACTACAGGAAAAACAGAAAAAAAAGAAATACATTATTAGCTTTAAAACAACACTCTGTCACTCCTACTGAAAGTGAGATGAGGTGCTGTTTCTCCCCTCCAGGACCTCATAGTCTACTAGGAAAAGTAAATGTGTAAACAAGCAATTATAACACAATGAGATAAATACTATAAATAGGTACAGACAAAAGATGGTGGGACCATAAGTAGTTTGCCTCTGTGTTCTTAGTGCCCAGTTCCTGACTTATACAAGGTACCTAACATATTCTTTTAGTGCAAGTAAGAATGGTTGATGGAATTAAAGAATGAATTAATGAACAGAATATGGAGTGGCTTGTACATGAACTTGACCTTGATGGATATGTAAGCTATAATAAATATGGGCACAAGATTTTGCACCTCCTTTCATTAAAGGTGGATTCTATTTCCTCAGCCCTTTAATCGGGATTAGCTTGTGTCTTACTTTGACCAGTGAAATTTGGTGGAAGTGATACACTGTGGGTTCTAAAGTCTAAACCTCAAAGGGACCCTGCAGCCTCTACCTTTGACTTCTTTGAATGCTCCTGCCGCCATATAAGAGTTTCTCTGGTGGTTCAGTGGTAAAGAATCTGCCTGCCAACACGGGAGATGCAGGAGACACAGATTTGATCCCTGGGTGAGGAAGATCCCCTAGAGGAGAGCATGGCAACCCACTCCAGTATTCTTGCCTGGAGAATCCCATGGACAGAGGAGCCTGGTAGGCTATAGTACATGGGGTCACAAAGAGTTGGACACAACTAAAGTGACTTAACATGCATGCCACACTGCCACATAAGGAAGCCTAGGCTAGACCACTGAGCGACAAGAAACCTGGCACCAAGAGAAAAGGCTCAAACCCCAGGTACGTGAGCAAAGCCATCTCAGACCTTCCAGCCACCCATGAGCTACCAACTGACAGTTTGAGTGAGTCCAGATGAGACCATGCAGTTAACCTACAGGTGTGTGAGAAATAATAAATTGTTGTCTTCAGTCAATAACTTTTGGAGTGGTTTATTACACAACAATAGAAAACTAAGACTTAAGTATTAACTGGGGGAAAAAAGAAAGGAAAGGAGAAAGGAAGGAGAGAAGAGAGAGAAGGAAGAAGAAAAGGAGGAAGGGGGCAAAATAGAAAAGAAAAATGGGGGAAAGATTGTTCCAAACAGGAAAGAACAAGTGCAACATTGCAGAGTGTTCAAGAACACAATGTGTTTCAGGCATGATGAGAACTCTGGATGGCAAGAATATGAGATTCTGGTAAGAAAGTGGCGGGTAGATGAGGCTCAAGAGTTTGCATGAGATCAGATTATGAAAGACCTTGTTTTCCAAGTTAGGGACTATGGGGAATGGAAAGGTTATATCCATCACTTTCAAACTGATATGACTTAGTTTGTTTTCTAGAAAAAAAGACGGGTAAGGAAACTGAATTGGAGGGTGAGAAGTTGGTACCAAGAAGAGGGGTTGTGAAACTGTGACACAGACTCCAGTTCTAGAGGATGAAGACCTGCATGAAGGCAGAGTCAGGGCAGATGAAACAAAATGTATCCCGCGGAGGCTTCCAGAGTTGACACACATGAAATTCAATGGCTTCAGATGAGAGCGGGTGAGGTAGCATGAAGGAAGCCCCATTTTATTATGCACTTGGATACTGCAAGTCAGATACTCAGAGAAAGCACAGTGGGGACATCTCTGCTCCATGAAGTCTGGGATGATGACTTGAAAAGCTGAAAGGTGACTCAAATGGCTATGGTTGGGAGATACCTTCCAAGTGATTTCCTCACTTGTGTGGCTGGTCTAGGACAGCAATATGTGGCCTTTCCCTAGGGCTTATATTTCTCACATCATGGCGACTGGCTTCTGAGCAAGAATGCCCTGAGAGGAGTAACTGGGGGCTATCCCTCTAAGACACCAAGGCAGAAGCTACACAGCCCTTTCTGACCCAGCTCAGAAGTCATATGTCATCACACCTGCCACATTCTATTAATTTCCAACCTTAATAACGTATTAGAGATAGATAAATGATAAATTTGGCTAATAAAATGTGGTGAAGGTGACACCGTGAGTTGCAGAGCCTAGACATCAAGAGTCTTACGGCTTGCACTTTTGCCCTCTTTGGAAGGCAAGGAAGCCTAAGCCACCATTCAAGGAAGCCTAAGCTAGTCTCCTGAATGATGAAAGTGACAGTCAAATAATAAGTAATATTGATTAATTAGTAAGAATCTTTATATTAATTCTTAAACAAGATACTAAGCCCAACCCACATTCCAGAAGAGGGTAATTTGGCTCCTCTTCCTGATGAGGGGTAGCGGGTCCCAGTGTAGAAGAGCCTGTGAAACAGGAGCTGTGGTTGTAGTGGCCTTAGGTAAAATCTAACTGCCACACTCAACAACACTGAGGGGAAGGCGGGGAGGAAGCCAGGTCTGAGCAGGAGAGGACATGATGGAAACAGGCTTTCAACAGCAAGGCGCAACTACCAGAACTACAGCAGTCACTGCAGGTGAGAGGAGACAGTCTTCAACAGCTCAAGGGGGCAGCTGCTACACGCAGGGCCTGGCGGCTGATTCTCAAAGTCAGTGGGAGGTGGCATCAGATCAAAGCAATTCACCCATTCTCCACTGACCGACCCAGCCAAGTGAGAGAAGTTTTAAGCTAGAGGAGTCAACGCCTATTAATTCAGCAGAACCATAACAAGCCATGAAAGGTGACTGAGATAAGCTTAGGCTTCATGGTGACAAAGGCATCTAGAGTGAATACCTGGCTCAACCAAGAGATGGTTTTGGCAGCAATGTTTTATTCTAGGCCACACTATACATAGGAACTGAGGCTGCTAATGTGCCTCCTATCACAGTAATAGTAATGATAACTACTGACATTTACTCACATTTATTGAGTACTTATGATGCATTAAGGCACTAGGCTAAGCACTTCACAAACATTAAATCCTGGAGAGCTGGGCACTATTATTATAAGCATTTCTCAGAAAAAAATACTACGGCTTTGAAAGGTCATAAGGCCAGCAGGCTGCAGTGTCATAACTTATACATGGATCGCAGCCTCTCATACTTTCTAGAAGCCAAGCTCTCTAATCCAGCCTAGGCCAAGTCACACTGACTGTAGTAAGGGGTGAAGCTGGGATGGGAGCCTAGGCTGACTGATCACATGCAAGCATTTTTTCCGCTAAGAACTTCTGCCTTTCATGACCAGCCTAGACGACAGGGTGGGCTGAGCCTCCAAGGAACCCATTCTACACACACAGTGTCTGAGAGCTACAAAAGGCAAGGTCAGGGGATGTGGGGAAGACTGCGAATGACTCGGAAGTTTCCAGATTGGGAAACTGGGTGGATGACGTGCTGTTACTCGACGTGGGAAATGCTGGGGAAGAAGGAGGTTTGCTTTTTTTTTTTTTTTTTAATTTTTTTGGCTACAGCATGGGGCATGTGGGATTTAAGTTACCCAGTCAGGAATCGAACCCATGTCCCCTGCATTGGAAGCTCAGAGTCTTAACCCCTGTACCTCCAGGGAAATCCCAAAGGAGTTTTGGAATGAACACAGCACGTTCAGCATTGGACTTATCAGGCACAGCAAGTTCAGCATTGGACTTATCAGAATGTTATTTATTCACTTTTTGAACACAAAGTACAAAAGAATACCATTTCTTTCTTGGATTCCTTATCTGAAGCAAAAGGAAAAAGCTATTAAAGACAATTTGAGTCAAGCACTTTAAGGGCCCAGATATAGAACATGGAATTCCATACGTGAAAGGGACCTTAAAATGCATGCGGCATCAATCTCCTCATTTTACAGATAAATAAACTGAAATACAGAAAGGTTAAAAGTGTCACCCAAAGTCATGCATCCAATGTAATGAAATGCTCATTCTCTAAATCATAAACTGCCCAATTTTTTTTTCACTCGTTCTCTTACTCGGAAATACATTAACGTTTTAAAGCCCCAAACAAGAACGGCAGCTATTTGGGGAAGAACAAAACAAACAAACAAACAAAAAACCCCACCATCATTTGTGCTACACAGGCAGCTCTAAGGGAGCCGTTATCCAATCACTGCAGTTGCCATAGCTCAGCTCACACCCTACATAAATCCCCTGACAGCAGCAAAAACGCAGTGCAAAGAGCTGGCTTATTCTGAACACCGTTAAGAACCAGACAGAGAGGGGAGGAGGCAGAAGCCACCGTTTATCATTTGGGACAAAAGGCATAGGCAGTGGGAAATTTTGATTTTCCATCATTTAAAGGGTATTAAAGTGAAAAGAGACCTGAAAAGACATTTCTGAGGAGGCTTTTTTTTCTTTTTGTAATGAAAACAGCACATGGTGGGCTTAGCTACTATGTGGATTTAGATCAGATGTGATGTTAAATCTATATGCCAGGGGAGAGCGTGAAAGACCTGTGGCACACTGATTCCCCTCATTCAACCCCAGCTCAATATTATTTTATTAGCTTGTTATTGATGTTTTGATTCATGGAGCAGTGATAAAATTCAGTGTTAAAATTCAGTGCATAAGCATGAATACTGTGGAAGTGATTATGTGAACAAGCCCAAAACACCATAATGGAAGGATTATCTGGGTGGCATCAAGTCTCTTAGAGCATCATAATATTTTTTTTTAACTCTAGGAAAATAAAATAGAGAAACGGGACAATGGGAAAGTGTGGGAGCTGGGTGAGTCAATACAGAGAAGACAAAGAGAAATAAATACAGGGGAATTCTTTTCTCAATAGAGCACATATTTGTCCTCAAATTAATTTCAAATGAGTTGTTTGGAATTAAAGAGCTGAGAAGCTCAAGGTTTCATGAACAGCTGCTTTCATGACCCAGGGCACAATGGTCATCTGAGTACAGACGGCCACATGCTTAGCATCTGAGAGCTTCCATTTTCAGAAGGACACAGCGTCTGAGCAGTACTTTTCTTCTAAGGGTACATAGCATGTGGGCAAGGAGGGCAGTTTCTTTAACCAGAAGGCATTGGCAATTTATGACCATTGTCAGTGATTCAGAGACTCCAAGAGACATGAGGTGAGGTCACTACATCTTCTTCAGTGATGGAGTCTCTAGGGGCATTCACAGGAATGCCTGTTTTATTATAATGTGGACAGATTCCGGAGCCTTCTGTTGTAGGTAACCCCATGTAAAGTGGGCCAGTTTATAAGTAACAGTATAAACAAACAGGCTTAAGTCAAATTCATAAATGAGGACTACGTTGCCTCTGGAACCAAAAGCCAAAACGATACTGGGTCTATTTCAATGTTGTGGGTGCTAACAGAATCAGTAACTATTTCTTGACAATTTCAGAACTTTAACTGAGGTGTCAGGGTGTTGTACTATGTGTAGGGCAATGGTCCCTTCCTTTTTTTGTGTGAGTTCATTAGTGAGTGTTTGTATGTTCTGAATAAGTGTGTTGAATCAGTCCTGGAAGAGGGAGGAGGGGGATGGCATCAGTTAAATGTTATACTCCTAGAGAAAGTTAGAGTGCTTAAGATCTTGCCTGCAAGACTGTGCGTCTACAGGGCTGTTGAGATACCCCATGGGCAGCCTGGCAAGATGAAATGAATCTCTTTGGAGATGAAAGCAAACTATGTCTGAGACCTTCAATTAAACCCAGAACAAAACATATTAGCCAAATCTATGATCACAAAGTATTTATCAGTTGTTGGTTGGATGGAATAAGTAATTTAAATAATATGTGGGGAAGTTCCCTGGCAGTTCAATGGTTAAGACTTCACTTCCTGATGCAGGGAATTCCATCCCTGGTTGGGAAGCTAAGATCCCACATGCCTCGTGGCCAAAAATCGAAAACATAAAACAGAAATGATATTGTAACAAATTCAATAAAGCCTTTTTAAAAAAAATACATATTTGATATAAGGGCCTCAATGAATGGGACCATGAAATTATGATGGTGATAATCCACTGAGAAGTGCAATACACTCCTTCCGAATTTAAGAATACAACAAAACCATTTGCTAAATGGAAACACAGTAGGGATAATCAACTCTTCTCTATAATACAGTGGGTTTCAATCCTTGAAGGCTCTGCTATAACTAATGAGAATGAAAAATATTGCCTGCCATATCAGCAAAGAAAGGATGCTGAGGCCATCAAGCCACCAGCTACTACCTCCTACCCATAAGAGAGCCCTAAAGGGACAGAGGATGGGAAAGAACAGCATACTGGCCCTAATTAGCTGAGGTTCATATCAAAGGAATGATTTCCATGAACCCGCACTCTTGTATCTTCCCACAAATAGAAAAGGGCTAAATTCATTATCTTGAGATATCTGGTTTTCCTTAATTAACAGTAACCTTTTGATGCTATGAATTACTGAGTTTTGTGGCAAAGCTCCTATTCATCCTGTCCCCCCCCTTTCCTCTTCTGAGCAGACCCTCAGAGCCATCTGAGAGGCTGCCTGCTGGGCTTCAGTCCTCAGTAAGTCCACCAAATAAAACAGAATTCTCAACTTTTAGGTTGTGCATTTTTTTCCAGCAGACACTAACAATGGGCCCCCATGCCAAACTCACCTTAATTTTGCATGTTTTTCCACAGCTGTAAAAGTGGAAACTCTGAAAGGCCTTATTTAGTTTCCACAGCTGGTTGCCTGTGTGATTACTTCACCCCAAAAAGCATTACAAAATCCAGACTCTGAGAAAGGATGGCCTCTGAATCTAAAAAGTTGTGTGGCGGCTTGCTTGTTTTTTCATGCTGTTCTTTTCTGTGATGGTCACATCCCCTTATACCAGGAATTTGCCATCCAGGTCACTTGTAGGTTCCAACTTGTTGCAGAAACCAGTAATCAAGAAACCAAGTACCACACTTGGAGAGTCGGAGAACTCAGGTTTATTACACCAGCAGGCCCAGAGGAGTTAACACTCTAAGCTCTGAGCCCCAAAGGCCTAACAGAGTTTATATAGACAGACTATAGTGGGCAACCTAGTGTGCTAATAGGCTGGTTTAAACTAAAGGGTTTCGAGTGCACGGGAACAGCAGTCAAGATGGGGAGGGGGATGCCTGACCTTTACACAGACAGGCATGATTAAGCAGGTTTGCAGGGGCTGGGCAGTTGCAAAGAGCAGGACAAGGGTGAGTGAGATAAGCTCCAGTTCCTAGTATTTTAAGTCCCCACTTTCTGAGACTACATGACCTACATGACTGAGACTTTGCAACGATCAAGCTGAGTTACAGAGGCAGAAGGAGCAGGAGGTTATGTAAAATTTTAACTTTTCCTCTTCAAACTGAGCTTGCAAGTACCCTTGGAAACTCAGGGTGAGAAGGTTTTATACAAAAGTAAAGAGAACGGGGTAAAATGTTCCTTCATTTTATGACAAATGCAACTTTCCAAAGGAAGAGACAGAAAGTTGATGACTCACTTTCTGCATTTGTTTCCTATTATAGCATTTATTTATTGACATATGGCTAAGAGATACTGCTGCTGATGAAGCCTCGGCCTGCTGACTGAAGCCAGCATCAACTTTTCAGCAGGGTGAAGCTTCCAGCTCTTGAATCTGGGATCCAGACCATCAGCTCCCACATGGAGAACACCACTGACTTAGGAAGAAAAAGCACCCTGTGCAAAAGTCAACTATGAAGATTCAGTTTAAGTAAAAAATAATGCTGACAAGAGGATTTTTTTTTAAATTTTTGTTTAATGTTTTCCTCCTGTTCCACTGTTTGCATAATTCAGAGTATGGCGGTTAATTTATAATTACACAGACTTGCCTATCATTTTCTTAAAAATGAAAATGAAATTAAATACTGCCTCTGGACTTGTACAATTAGAAGGTATCCTTGGTGTACCTATCTTTTTATTTCATTTCCAACAAGGTCCGCCTATTTGGGACACATGGTTCAATGTTTTGATGTTGGTTTTTCCTGTGACTGGTTCCAATTGCCAAGTCCCATTTCTCTGGAAAGTCGCTTTTCATGGTACAGGTTTGCTGGTAGAAAAGACAAAATCTCATAAAGTAGGGTGGCAGAAGTGCCTATTACTTGTTATGCAAAGAAAATAATGCAGAGTTCATTTCTACAAACTTTATCACATCAGATAGGAAACTCTTCTCTTTCTTCTGAGGATACATGGAAGTGATCATAGGCATGTATGTGTGTGTTCAGTTGCTCAATCATGATCAACTCTTTGCAACCCCGTGGACTGTAGCCCGCCAGGCTCCTCTGTCTATGGGATTTCCCAGGCAAGAATACTGGAGTGGGTTGTCATGTCCTACTCCAGGGGATCTTCCCAACCCAGGGATCGAACCCACGTCTCCTGCAATGACAGATGGATTCTTTACCGCTGAGCCACATGGGAAGCCATCACAGGCATAGGAGCAGACAAAACCGAGATTGGATGCTCGCTTTAGCACATCACTTACTAGCTATTTGGCCTTGGGCAACTTAACCTCTCTGAGTCTCAGTTTCCTTCTCTGGGAAATGAAGATGGTAACAGTATCTACTTCAAAAGATTGCTATGAAGAGTCGGGGAAACAATGTGGGTATTCTTAGTTTTCCCCTCTCCCCATCCCATTCAAGCTCAGAGTCAGTTCTGAGTTCTTTGGGTGCAAGAGGGGTAGGGAGAGGGACTAAAAATTGAAATAGCTTACAAGTTTCCTAAAAGAGCTTTGGTTCCAATAGGGTAATTCCCTAGGACCTAGGAGAAGAGAGAGCCTCTGGAATATAGAACAAATGTTTGAGGGGAAAAAATGAAGGAAGACAGATTTGAGGACCCAGACTACAGCAAGATTCCTCTGGGTAGAGGTAAGGAGTGGAGAGGGGTAAGAAATACACCAGACAATCTGGTAGTGAAATCCAGAAGGACTCTGTGGAGCCCTCCCAGGTACAAATCCTTTCCAAGTCCCCGTTTTAATTTGTAGGAAATAGGCTTCATTCGGTTTCCAGACATTCCCCGAGTTCCAAAGGGCTAATGGTTGCTAATCAAGGAAAGGAAGGAATGCAGAAACGAAGGAGGAGCAATAAATAAACAATAGTGCAGCCATTAAAGCAGGGTTCTGGTTCCTGCTCAAGAAATATAACTACATCTTTGAACCATTGCTAGAAAACTCCTCACTAAAGCTCCCCAGCTTGAGACACAGTTTCTCAGGGCATGAATCCACTGTGTCCAATTTTACCTGGCAAAGCAATAATGATATTCTTTTCTACTTCACTCAAAACTCTGTCTTTGAGATTCAATTCAACAATACTGAACAGAGCTCAAGTTTTCAGCATCAGAGATAAAACGAAATAAAATGAATATTTCTTAGAATTGATTACAGAATGAAGTAAACCAATGGACTTCGTTATATGTTTTGACTGTATTGTGGACTGAATTAGTGTCCCATTCCCCCAAATTCGTCTGTTGAAGCCCAAACCCCCAGTGTGACTGTATTTGGAGATAGGGCCTATACAGAGATAATAAAGGTTAGGTGAGGTCTTAGGGTAGAGCTCTAATCCAAAAGGGCTGTGACCTTATAAGAGAAAGAGACATGTGAGCTCCCTCTGCATACAGAGCAAAAGCTATGTAAACATACAGGAAAAAGATGGCCATCTGTAAGCCAGGAAGAGAGGCCTCACCAGAAGCCACCTTGATCTTGAACTTCCAGTCTCCAAAATAAACCTCTCTAGTTTAAGCTACCCAATCTGTGATATTCTGTTATGGAAGCCTGGGCAGACTAATAGACTGCACTAATAATCTTTTTTATTGTTGTTGTTGCCAATTTCCAGGATCCTACCTGTATATTCAGAGTGGAGCTGCTAGATAAGAAGTTACCTTTAATATTCAAATGAAGTATGAAAGAAGAAAAATTCAAATAAAGTATTATGTAAGAAAAATTCTTGGAGATGTTCCATATATGATCTATTGGGAAATGTATTATAAGGTAAAATTCCAGTGCCATAACTGATATTCACCTGAATACTTGCTCAATAAGTCCTTTTGCTCAATGTAAAGCACAACTGATTAGCACTCTGGGGATACAAATCTAAGAAGGAAAAAAGTACATTGTTATGAAGCATCTTTTGGTGCTCATGTTTTAATTAAGTTCTAAATACAATAATCATGACTAATTTTCTGAAAGCACCATCAGGAAATGTATTCATTCTGGTACTTATCACAAGACCTTCCCGAAGATATAAAGAAAATAAATCCAAGTGCCAAGTGTTATCTGGACACTTCTTATTTTTCTAAGAAAATACTAAGAACTACTCAAAGACAGCTATGTTAAGATAAATATTAACCATTCATAGGAGTCCCACCCTCACTGCCATGAATCTGTTTTTTGTTATTGTTAAAAAAGAAAAAACAACTAGCTAACTAATCCTATTCATGCATCATTTCACTCACAAATAAAAATAATAATAATATTTTTTAATAATAATCTTCATTTTTTCAGAAGTCTTCTAGTTCAAGGCTGGCCAATACAGATCACATGCCAAATCCAAATTCTAACTATATCTAGTTTTTGTAAGGCCTAGACCTAAGAATGATTTTTTACATTTTTAAAGGATTGTTGATGATGATGGCAACAATAATGGCAATGGTGAAGAAAGAGAGATTTTATGTGGCCAGCAGAGACAAAAATATTTATTATCTGGCCCTTTACAGAAAAAATTGTCTGACTGTAAAATTATGTAGTGACTTTGGTGCAAGCCCTATGATTGGTAGAATACTGGTATTTATATGAAATCACAAAACATGGTAAATGTATAAGACTCTGTTCACATTCATTCCTGCAGTGGAAATACTAGATAATCAATCTGCACTAAAACAAAGAGTCAATGGAAAAGTGAAAACATTTAAAAGCACTTGTGATTAATCACTGATATGTCCCTTCTAATGTAGAAAAAAATTGGTGGTTGCAACATCAGGGTAGGGAGGGGCATTGGGTAGAGAGGTACAAAGGACCATGACACAAAAGGATCAACTGGTTGCAGTTGGTAGCAAATCAACGAAAATTCAGGAGGAACTCTTTTGTATAAGTCATTCCTAGAGGGCACATATCTTGACTAAATAGATCATAGATGTTAAAATCTGTCATTTAATTTGGCTAAGGAAAAGAAGCTAAAGACATTTGCATTATTCTTGGAAGGCTCTTTTGATAGCAGAAATCTGTCTTTTCATCAAGGACAAGTATGCCAAAGAACTCTTATTTATATTACAGAGACTGAAATGCAAAAGGAAGGTTTTTAAAATAAAGACTGTTTTGGCTGTAAGCAACCACCCCATGTAGANCTCTTATACACATCTGTAAGGAAAATATAGAATACTTTTTTTTTTTTTTGCAATAAAGTTTAAGTCCTTAGAAATAAATTCTACCACAATAAGAACATCTAGACCACAGAAACACGTTACCAAAAATGTTTCGACAGCATGATCTGAATTTCTGCATTTCTCTTTCGTTGTCGTGGCAGCCACACTGGTTTATCAGTCCAAACTCACAAGTCCCTGCACAGACACAGCAAGGAGCCCCAGACGCTTGCCTTACAAAGAAAGCCTTGGAGGAGCAGAGAACCAGCACGGCCACCTGAGCTGAGGCAGAGCACTCTCAGTTACGACAGTTTTCTACAAAAAGGACTTCGAGATTCAAACAGACCACAAGAGTTAAGAAGATGTCTGTTCAATGACACACCCTCAAACACAAGTAGGAGACAATTCTGTTTTAAGGGAAAGTGCCAACTGGAAGCCACGGTAAACAAATTTCACCCAAAAGAAACTGACCAATGCATTATCCATATCTGCTCCATCTTTCCCTAATTCACGGAAAACCAGTGTGTGTACTCCTCTGTCAAAGCAAACAGAAGAATGTTTACATGGATGATTTAAAACAGTCTTCAGAAAATCTTATCAGTACTTTTTCTGATTTAAAGTCTATGAATGATGACACACAAACATGAATAGTGACCACTCAACTGGTGGTTGAAGACGGGCTGAGTTACAGGCCAGGATGCGTCACAAATGGGAGAGCATGGCAGCCGCCTGAGATCACAGTCACCAAGCTCACAGGCGATGCGTCTCGCTTCCAAAGCAGCAGCTCTTTGCCTGGGCGGCGTTACAGGAACTGGGGTCTATTACGCATCACTTGGTGATGAGAACAGTGTCCACGTAGATCTGGGCACCTTGACTCTGGCAGTCGAAGGGAGCTGGGCATTTCTTCCCCAAAGCTAAAGAAAAAAAAAACCACTTGAGAGAAAAATGATTTTCTGTGAATTATTCTCTATGTCTGGTCTCTTTCTGGGCAAAAAATTCCATGTATATTGAGTACCGATTAATCTTTGACCAAAAGATTTGTTGGGAGCCAACAGACCATTACAAACATACTCAACTAGATTATTAAAACTGTAATACTTATTATTAAGACTATTTTTAAGTTCTCAAAAATGGAACTGCCCTGGGTGACTACCATTTTCACTTTGGGGTACCCCGTGCTATCCAGAATCAGGGAAATCAATGTTTCTGGAGGATGCCATTCTCCTCATTTGCTGTTTAAAAACGGTCAAGAGTTGCCACGTGGTGGGGGCTAATCCTTTAAAGTAATATGCTGTTCAGAACATCAGTTAAAAATTGTGCTTTTAACTGATGCAGTTAAAACTGCTACTTCGTGCTCCACTGTCCCCAGTGTGGGTGCTCTGTGCCCCCCGGCCTCCCCTTGGCTGAGCAGTAGTCATGGTGTGCGTGGGCATGTCCCCGCCATCCCTGGCCAGGTGGGCAGCGGCTCCGCGCCACACCACCAGAGCCTCAAAGTGCACAGTCGAAGGCCTGGGGCCCACTCAGCGCTGCGGTCGGAGGCTCTGGGCGCCGTGTCTGGGTGATTCTCTGTTTGGGGATTTTTGTTCCTTCTTCCTCTTCAGTCTCACTTTCACAGACGTGAACCACCACGCTCGGTGTGGACTCGGTTCCTGCGTGAAGCTCATATTTCTCTCCTGTGGAGGGAAACAGCAAAGGAAGGGTTCTGAACCTTGAAACTTCCTGTTCTGCTCATGTCTTCATTGCTGATCACTGGCTCTTCAATCTGTAAATCCTATGTCATAGCACTTTGTCTTGTTCAGACATTAGAGAATTGATGCTTTTTAAGGTTCTTAAAAAATTCTGGCATTTCAAGAAATTAGTAGTGAGGAGTACTGAGTGAGGTCTTGGGAGTTAAAATGCAAGTGCCAACTACTGTTCTACGAACAACGTAAGTGTTCCTGCTTAACTTCGTAATGGTTTCTGGGTTCCCCTTGGGACCAGACACCTGAAAGGTTTCAGGCAGCATCGGCAATCTTTTATAGGACCTCAGGGACCCAAGATACAGTTCTCATGTCTAAAAACAACTTCCCCTCAAATGCCTTTTGTATCCCCTAATGTTAATGAAGACACAACATTATTTTAGGTGGATGAACCAACAATGGCACTGCTTTATTATATTATTTTGGAGGGATGAGAGAGAGAAATTAAACAGAAGGAAAAGAAGAGTGAAAAAGAAATACAAGAGAAGAATCTAAAGGGATGATATGGTATCACCACCAATTCCTTGATAAACTAATCAGTGTAGAAGTTGTCTGTCTGCTATTTTGATGGCAACTAATATTCTCTAATAATCTGTAATGTACTAGAATTTGGAGCAGTAAAAACTGCAGTTAGATTTACTATTACGTATATATCACTTAGTTCGTGTGTGTGTGTGTGTGTGTGCGTGCGTGCGTGTGTGTGTGTGCGCGTGCGTGCGTACTCAATCTTGCTCAGTCGTGTCCAGCTCTGTGATTCTGTGGATTATAGCCCACCAGGCCCCTCTGTCCACGGGATTTCCCAGGCAAGAATACTGTAGTGGGTTGCCATTTCCTTCTCCAGAGGATCTTCCCGATTTGGGGATCAAAACTGCATCTCCTGTGTCTCCTGCATTGACAGGCAGATTCTTTACCACTGTGCCACCTGGGAAAGCCCTTAGTCCTTATAACCATGTTGAAGGGTAGTTCCTATGATCGCTATTTTAGATGAGAAAACAGAGGCTCAGAAAATTGAAGCTAAATAACCTGCTCAAGATCACAATGTTAGCAAAGGCTAGAATCTGAACCCAGGTTTGTGTGACTTTAACTTCCACGCTGATCGTGTTGCCACTAGCTGGCTCGAACACAGGTAGCTAGATGAATGAGGGCTTTAAAGCAAAAGTTTCTTGGAGAGAAAAATAGGGGAGAGAGAAATTTGTTACCTGGCCCCAATTTGGAAACAGCACAGAGTAAATCATAATTTATAACAGGCGTTGCATCTTCTCCCTGCTTCCACCCCACCGGAGGTGACGCAGGAGGGGAGATGAGGAACTGCTTGGCAGGTTGGGGCGGCTGTAAATACGACTTGTCCCGTGTTTCACTGGACATCTGTACCTGTAGGGAGGAAGATACTCACAGTTTATGACCAGGCTATCTTTTTCACTTTCATCTTCCCATTAACTATAACACCTCTTTGGAGAAAATGTAAAATTTCTCTTTGACGGGCTACATATCTTCCAGGGGCTGGGTCAGAGTCTGTCTGGTTCACCATTGAACACTTAGTGCATGGCACGGAGCATTAGGTGCCCAATAAATATTCATCAAATAGAAAGAAAAACTGATGAGTAGACGAATGGACAATGAATCATACTAAGCACTCAATTCCAGTTTTAGAAGAGATTAGGTTATACCCTCACCATCGACTCCACCAAGATGTGTCCAAACATAGGTTTCCTTTGTAATGTCAGACAGCAAACCCCATCTTAATTTTTTTTAATTCTGAAAGCTAGACCAAAGGAAAAAAAAAATGCTTTGTGAAAAATAAAACAGTACACTTAACAGCTGATCTAATGCTTTTATTTCACTAATTCTTCCAAGAAGTGATTGGTTTGTCAGAGTCCTTCCTATCAATGGAGGATTAGAATAATAAGGATGGCCAATTCTCATTAACTTGCAGGATCCTCTGCAATTCTAAAGTCTAGGACAGCCTTTCTGTAGATGCTGTCTGCTCCCTGCTCACCCCTTGGGCTGGGAGCCAGTTTCAACAGGGTGCCTCTTAGGAATCACAGCCCATGGAAATGAGTCCAGAGACTGCTTTTCTCACGTCTTCCAAGGATGTCCCATCACAAGTGCCATTCTAGACGACAGGAGAAAAGTGACCTTAAGGTGTTAGGGCTTAACCCTCTCAACCCGTTGAGAAAAGCTGCCAGAAAAAATTGAAGCCCTCTGTTAGGCTAAGCAAAACAAAGTCAGGAGGGCAAATATGCGTAATAAACGTATACGTTTATGTATCTGTATAACAAAGGAAAAATATGTTTACATGATTTGCTGATCGGGATTGTTCATTTCAAAGACCTCTGATACGATAATAGAGAGGACGGGGAATTGACAGTATTGTTGGATGGAGGAAAACAAGTTCAGCCCACTCTGCCCTCTGCACAATGAAGTACGTACCTGTGCGAAGTACAGCTTCAGCTTCCTTCCATTGAAGTCTGTCTCGTGGCGTTCTATTCGAGCCCGTGCTGCTGCCTCAGGCTTGCTGAAATTTATTCGGACTCTTCTAAAGCTTTTGAATAACTGAAATGTAACTTGGTCATCATAGATGGTGAAAAGCGCTTCAAATCTCTCCTACAAAGTGAGGGGCAGCACAGCAGAGAGAATAAGGGTTGCGGGGGGGAAACCTTNCTCAGGCTTGCTGAAATTTATTCGGACTCTTCTAAAGCTTTTGAATAACTGAAATGTAACTTGGTCATCATAGATGGTGAAAAGCGCTTCAAATCTCTCCTACAAAGTGAGGGGCAGCACAGCAGAGAGAATAAGGGTTGCGGGGGGGAAACCTTTACCAAGAGGAAATTTAAGTCATTAAACATAAGAAGTGGAGTAGAATTCACTATAATTTGTTTTTTTTTTCCCCCAGAAGCATTCTTTTCTTGTAGGTGCGCAAGCACAGGTGTCCTGTTAGTCATGTGCTAAATTCTGCACTTTGCACTTATTTTAAAAATAACTTTATTAAAGATTATATTATGTAGAGTTCATATTATAAAATCAAATGTAAAGTACGATAAAATGAATGTAAGGTATAAAATGATAAAAACATGCCCAATGATAGAAAAAGGACATCACTATCATTTTGAGGTCCTCAGCATGCCAGAGTTTTTTTCTCTGTCCTACTCCTTTTTAGCTTCAAAGTAATTATTTTCTGGAATTTCAAGCTTATCTTTGTTTTTCTTTATGTTGCATATATTCTTCCATAACTTGCCTTTTTCTCTAAGATTCTTCCTTGTTGCTGTGTGTAACTGTGAGCCACCCTCTTCAGGACCATACACTATTCCATTGTACAGCTATACCACAATTCCTCTAATGCTGCTGGAACCTGGACTGCCTTCAGGTTTTGCTACTGCAATGCTGTTATAAACATCCTTGGTACCCATATGCATGGGTTTCTCTGGTGTACACACTACAAGTGGAATTACTGGGCCTTTGCTGTTCAGTCAGAGTTATGCACCCCTCTCTGAGACCTCATGGACTGCAGCACACCAGGCTTCTCTGTCCGTCACTATCTCCCAGAGTTTGCTCAAACTCATGTCCATTGAGTCAGTGATACCATCCAACCATCTCATCCGCTGTTACCCTCTTCTCTTCCTGCTCCCAATCCCTCCCAGCATCAGGGTCTTTTCCAGTGAGTCAGCTCTTCATATCAGGTGACCAAAGTACTGGAGCTTCACCTTCACATCAGTCCTTCCAGTGAATATTCAGGATTGATTTCCTTTAGGATTGATTGGTTTGATCTCCTTGCTGTCCAAGGGATTCACAGGAGTCTTCTCCAGCACCACAATTCAAAAGCATCAATTCTTTTGTGCTCAGTCTTCTTTATGGTCCAACTCTCATATTCATACATTACTCCTGGAAAAACCATAGCTTTGACTAAATGGACCTTTGTCGGCAAAGTCACGACTTTGCTCTTTAATACGCTGTCTAGGTTTGTCATAGTTTTCTTTCCAAGGAGAAAGCGTCTTTTAAGCAAGCATCCTGGGCCTCAACACTGACATATATTTTACTTTAGTAGATGATGCCAAATAGTTTTCCAAAGTGTTTGTACCGATTTACTGTCTAAGAGTGAAAGTATGTTCTGGTTGCTTCATATCTATCCCAACATTTGATACAGACCTTTAAATTTTTACCAATGCAAAGTAAGGAATATGAAATAGGCTCTAATTTTGGTTATAATTCACATTTCTTTGAAAAATAAATATGTTGAACCTCTTTTCATGTTTATGGGTCTTCTGGGGTTCCTCTTAACATGATATAGCTTTCCAGGTGGTGCTAGTGGTAAAGAACCTGCCCGCCAACGCAGGACAGAAGAGAAGCAGTTAGATCCCTGGGTGGGGAAGACCCCCTGGAGGAGGGCATGGTGACCCACTCCAGGACTCTTACCTGCAGAATCCATGATATGTGTGCTCATATCTTTTGTCCATTTTTCTACTGGGTTGTCTCTTTTAATTGAGGAATGGGAGTTCTATAGGGGTACTAATTCTTTGTTAATTATAGGTGCCATAAGTACTTTTTCCCAATTTTTTNCCTTGTTTTCCTCATTCATATTTTATTAGTTATTTAATTAAATTACAGACTTAGAATATGTACAACCAGCATAGGCAGATTGGGGAACAGATATAAAAGGTAAGCCTGTAACTCAGCCAGTGGGAGCAGAAGCTGCTGGCGTTCTAGAGTGGAGCCTCTGGGCCTCAAGCTGCGTGGCAGCGTGCCTCACAGGCCAGTGGAGAATGTAGGTTACCCCGGCAGCAGCTAAGTGGGTGTTGGGAGAGCTGCCACCATAATGACAGCATGTGCTTTTAAATGTATAGTGACAGACATTCCTAAACCATAAAGAGCACTACAGCTCAGACCCACTATAGGCCACAACTTCTGTAGAAAATGCTTTGACATCACTGGTAACTTTTTTTTTTTTTTTTTTTTAGTTAAATCTAACTGTTCTTCCCTGTGTGCTCATCTTCTTTGGCCATTTACCTGCTTATTTCTTGAAACTCACTCCTTTTGGCCTATGTACTGTTGCTCTGTTTCACCTCTCACCACCGTCTTGAGAGGCTGATAATGCAAAGCCTTTTCCATGTGTTAAGCTGTGCAGATGTTCAGCATTCTACCACAACTGTCCCTTCTGACCCTCACAACTTGAGTTGAGTTTAGCAGTCCTAAAACAGGAAGCAGAGAGTTTATTTATTCAATAGATATTTATTTTGAGTATCTCTCATGTGCCCAGGACGGTGCCAGGTTCTGTGGTTACAGAGAATAAAGTCACAGCCCCAACCCTCAACCCACCATCGGAAAGATGGTAAACAGACAGTAGGGTGCTTTTAGAACTCAGAAGAGGAATGTGAATGACAAGGAAAGGCTTCTGGGCTGATTTTGGAGGATGAGTATATGTATGAATCAGTAAAAAGAGGGTGAGAATAAAATGTTTCCACAAAAAGCCCTGGAGATGGGAGACAGCATCTAGGAATCAGAGAGCTGCAAGTAGCTTCGATTGGTTGAAGGTCAAGCTAGATACAGGAGTAGGAAGTGGACCATGGAGAAACTCCTGTGGGCTATGGATCTGGGGTTTTCTAGTGTGTATGTCAGCTATTTAGCAGAGGGCCTGACACAGTCGGTGGGGGCACAGTGAACAGTAGCTGTTATTTTTATCTTGGAGACTTGAAGCAGTTTTAAGCAGAAGAAAGATATGATCAGGTTTGCATCTTAAAAGATGACTCTGGCAGCAGGGTGAAGTATGTTGCAACTGGGGTGGGCTGAACGTGGTTGTTTTGAAGGCCGTTGAAGTAATCACAGTGAGAGATAATGAGGTGAAGAGGACTTTGTCCTTTCATTTTCACTGTTTGCTGTGAATTTTCTTATCACATAATATTTTTGAAGGGTAGAACTTTATCTTCCACTTATTACCCCATATAAAGTGTACAGTAGGATCTTAGGAATTACTTACGGAATAAGAACATCAGCTAATTTTTCTGAGCCAGGAATATAGCTTCTGTCTGCTCTAGATGGTTATTCCTTCTTTCTGACCTTTTAAAAGTACTGTGTATCATTATGAACAAGCAGAATTTTTAGCTGCTCCTTATTCTTAGCCTTTAGTTTGGTTCTAAATAGGTTTTAAGGCAACGCAGTTTGATTATGGAAATTGGGAACCTGATCTTTGGGGTTTTTCTTATTTAATAGTTCAAAAATAAGTATTTTTGAAAAGAATGATTTGTGAGCCCAGTGTAATGTATTTTCATAATATATATTTTTTTAGGTTCCACCACAAACTTAATTGTTTTATGCTACAAATTAGTACAACCAACATTTAATCGATGACACTAGTACTGCATTTATTTATAGCTGGATGTATATTTTTAAAATTTGGTTACTTTTTTACTTTCTATACCATAGTTTAATGCCTTTTGATTTAAATTACTAGTTAAATGCAGCATTATGTATCCTCTTGTCTTAGGTTGGAAAAGCACCAAAAGATAGATTATGCCGAAGGGTAAGTGAATCTCCCTTAACTAGATGAATAGTTGTTAATTCTGCACTTTATATAGTACCTTATTAACTGTGGGGGTGAACTTTGCCTTTTACCATTTTGATGATGTAGTGAGAGATAAGAATGGAAAGAGAACACTATATTAATAAGGAAACTGGTTATGACCTGTGGTCAATTTTAAGTTACCTTTCCACATCATCAAATAGTATGTTTAAACTAAGTTCGCCAAGATGTCTTCAACTTTGGACTGTGGACAGGAGGTCCACACAAAATAAATTGCTATCTTTCAAATTAGAAATGTAGAATTGAAGTGGATTCATATGAGTAGTGAACTTGATCTACCTTTATGTAATAGCTATTGTACAAACAGTCTTAAATGATGTTTCAACCCATGGATACAGGGGTTTATATTTGAGGTTAGTGATTAGTAATGCTAGCGTTGCTTAAAACTTTGAAATATTATTACAAATATCTTAAGAAATACTAGGACACAGGAATCCAGCCTTTATAGGCCCTTAGTCCTGAAAAAATCTCCATTGTTGAAGAATTTATCTGTATGCTCTTGAGTGTGGCTTTGTGACTACTGTTAATAATGTGTGTAAATTAAGGACGAATTACTTAGGGATGCAGGGATTTGTGGCCGTTGGTTTTAAGAAGACGTCATGTGAGCACAGTGTCCCCTTGGACAGGCCCCTTCAGGAAAGATCCATTGCCCACAGCATCAGTCTGGTGTTTAGTTCACCAGCTAGGGAATCCTACTTTAGTTCAGAGGGTTCAGTTCAGTCCCTGAAAGATGCTCTGAAACCAGACCAGGCTATTGTCTTGGAACTTTCCAGGTTGGCCTGTCTTGTGTGACTCTTACTGCACACACACCATGATTGTTTGGCCAGCAGATGCCTAAGCAAGCCAGACACAAGCCATCTGTGGCTGACTGACGACACCGCCTCTTTCCAATACAGAAAGACACTCAGTTTTTAAAAATTGAGAGTAGAAACATGTTTTTTAAAAGCCCGATTTTAAGATCTGCTGAATCTACAGACAGAGATTAAAATGTGCCAGTGCCTTGACTTTCAGTTCTTACCTCTCTGTTCACGGGGGAAAGGCAGTTAACTAGATGCATATGTTCTATTTATTTTTCTGATTAAAACTACCAGTTTTCCTGCTAGAGCTAATGATGTCCCTTCTTACAAACAGGATGTGGGGATGAGCGACACAGCGATGACTTCTTTCCTCGGCTGCTGCTGGGATCTTCTTCAGACTTTAATGGAGGTAGAGGGTGGTATTTTTATGCTGAACTGTCTCTAAGATGTCAAATATTTTGAAAGTCACTGGACTTGAGCAAGAACTATATAAAAAGAGCTTGTTTTTCATTTATTCTCTTCGAAGTTTTGACTTAAGCCTAAAAAATAGTGACGTTTCTTATTAGTATTAGTTTTTTATTTTTCAATTATAACTTGAGGGATGGGGAAAAATATGAGTTTCTACTTTGCTGCTGGTAAGAAGCTCATTAAGATATTGGCAAACTGTTATTTCTCCGATTCTGAACATAGCTCTCCCTTCTCAAAACACCCAGGCAGACGTCAGCCGGGATGAGATGCAGGTGCCTGTCTTGGACACGGAGGACGCCTGGCTGACCGTGGAAGGCCCAGTCTCCATCGTGGAGCTGGCTCTGGATCAGAAGCACATCCACTACCCACTGGTGGAACACCATTCCATCCTGTGCGCCATCCTCTACGCCATCATGAGGTTCTCTCTCAAGACCGTGAAGCCACTCTCTCTTTTTGACAGTAAGGTAATTCTCAGAGCACTTGGGATCCTCTCGGAGCTGAGGGTCTAGCAGGACTGTCTTATCAGAGAGAAGTCACTCGGTCTTTTGTGTCTTATATAGAATTATTTGTTGTGGGGGTCTTGGTCCTCTATTCCTTGTCAGGCTCCCTGTTCTGATTTACCTGAAATATTGGTGTCCCGGGGTTTGGCCCTCTCAGCTGTCTCCACCCATCATTCGTCTTCAATAAGTTCCTTTTCTCCCTCTTGTGTGTCTTCAGGCCTGACCTGTCCCCAGGGTTTGGGGCATGTGTTTCTCCTGAATGCCTCTCTCGGCCTGTGCGGTGGGCTGCACATACCTCCTTCCTGAAATATCTATCCCTGTCCCTACCCCCCGTTGACCTACACTTGCTGTTCCCCCAAGTTCATTGGTTTGGTCCGCTGGTGAGTGATGCCACCATCTGTGATGTGGCAGAAACTAGTAGCCTGGGAAACATCTAGCTCAGTCCCCTTCCTCAGGTCCCAGAGCCATCGTGAGCTCGTCCCTGTCGGGTCTTCCTCACATACCCTCTAGCCCATCCTTCTCCGTCACTGCGGCCCAGGCTCAGGCCTCATTGTCTCCCCTGGGCTGGGCCAGCAGCCTCCAGCTTCCCTCCATGCAGTCCCTGCTGCCAGACCTTCCTTCCCAAACTCAGATTCAGTCATACTAGGTTCATGCCGGGACATAAGACACAGCCTTGCCTGGCTTCTCCACCCGGGCTTGTGTCCATAGTGGTGGTCTCACTCTGTGCAGCCAGACCACCGCTGGAGACCCCTCAGGCTCCTGGTGCTGGGAGCAGAGGACAGGAGCCCCTGCAGGAGAACTGGTCCCTGCAAGAAGGGGAAAGCAGGGTGCTGCCCGAGCTCAGTTCCTCCTCCGGAAGGCACCCTCTGTGTGGGGAGCAGTGAGTGCAGGGGGAGAGCAGAGACCTCCTGTTACTGTTGCAACTACGGTTACTAACCATGTTGTTACTGTTTCCTGCCACGTGGAAACATGGAGCTGGAGAAGGCGGCTTCCCCGCCCCTGGACTTACCTCTCCTCCCGCTTGGCATTCCTCACACACCATGCTCCAGCCACTGCTCACCACTTCCACCCCTAGGAGAAGGCAGGCATTTTTCTCACCTCTTGCCTTGCTGTATTGTCCCACTTTCACAGCCAGCTGTTCCATATGGTCAGTTTCTGTTTGTTACTCACCTATCACTTCAGTGTCACCTCCCCTTCAGTCTTTATCTACGTTTCCTGAACTGACCACCTCTTGGCCATGTCCCTGTGTCTGTGTGCCATGCCAGGTACATAATAGGAACCCAATAAATGTTTGGTACATTCATAATTAAGGAGATGATAAAGAGAAGTTACGTGGCAGACGTCTGCAGACGGGACGAGGGGAGGTGGTGAGTAGAGAAGCTAGTGGAAATCAAGCCTCTTGGAGAAGCCAGTGGGAATCAGGAGCTGGTGACCATGTGGCCTGGGAAGAAATAATAAAGATCATGGAGGGATTTTGAGGAATCAGCCACCTCATGACAGACTAGTGCAGGGTGAAGGAGAGGGGATGAAAATTCAACCCAATTTCAAGTTTGGGGGACTGGACATGCCATTTAAAGGAAGCTCGTTTAGAAGGGTTCTGGACATGTTGAGTTTGAGATTAAATATAAGCAGAAATGGTGTATTTTAAGAAATTCATTTCTAACAAGTACTTTAAATTTTGATTAAAAAAAAAAATAAAGTGTCTCGCTCAGTACTCCCCTCAAAAAGGGACTTTTCAAAACGAGACCACATCCAGCATTGGACAGCACGGTGGTGATGCTAGTCTCAGCCCAGATTGTGCTCAAGTGGCCTGGGCCAGCTGTGTGACTCACGTGCAAATACCAGAGCAGTGTGCTGTGGCAGGTGAGACAGAATCACTCCCACCTTTGCATTTACTGGTAGAGTTGTTTCAGTTCTCCTAGCCTGAGAGTCATGACTCCTGGTTGTCCTGAGGGTTAAATGACATACTCAGCACCCAAGTGCTCAGCAGTGTCTGGAAGATAGTAAATAGATGCACACATACTCCCCATCCCGGATGCCCTTCTGTAGAACAGACCCCAGTGTCTAAGACTTGCAGGTAGAAACTGCAGGGTAATGACTGTGCGTGAGTGCATGGGAAAACTCTCAAAAGGTGATGTTCAGAGGGAGAAGGTTGCCCTCAGAAGTCTGGCATGTTTCATCACCAAAGGATGAATGGCTTTTTGGCAGTCCCTCCAGATAACCTATAATCACAGGTTAGGTCTAGAAAGTACCTTAGGCGATATCTGGCATGACCTGAAAAAACAGCAGCGTAGAATGGTGGGATCCTTTGTTCAAGATGACCTGGATGCAAGGAGTGGGCTTGGAGCCCAGATCTTGCAACTCACAGGCCAGTGCTCTTTGCTCTGTATTGCATTTCCTTCCTGAGAACTTCCGAAACCGTATTATCTGGTATTCCTTTTTGGCTCTATTCTCTTAAACAGGTGCTTTTAAACAGTTCAACAAGTGTTTTTAAGAGGATTCAAAGTACCTTCTATGTTATTGATTATTACTTAACAGGCAGATTCTTTACCATCTGAGCCACCAGGGAAGCCCCATTACATACAAATGATCCCAAACTCAGTGGCTGAAAACAGCAAATGTTGTGTCATTTTTGTGAGTCCCGATCTGTGTTCTGCTAGTGCAGGCGGCTTTGGCTGAAGGTCTCTCGTGTGTCTACAGTTGGTGTGTCAGCCAGGACTCCACCAGAGCGGGGATCAAAATCCACTCACAGGCTTACATGAGGATTGGCAGGTCTCAGTTCTCCTCACATGGGTGACTACCCTCAGGGCAAGTCAGAGTGAACAGGAGCTTCTAGGGCAGAAGCCACAGCTCTGTGTCACCTGATCTTGAAAGTGTCAGGCTGTCCTCTCTGCCAACCCTGCTCACCAGCACCAACTCAGGGGAGTGGAATTACACAGGGCATGGGTACCAGGAGGAGGGCACCCCTGGGGTTCACCCTTAAGGCTGCTTTCACCATAATGCTTACGAAAATCAAAAGAACAGAATTCTGAAGTGTTAGTGTTCAAAGACAAAGTCAATTCATGAGTTCTTTTTTTTTTTAATTTTTTTAATTGGAGGATAATTACTTTATAGTATTGTGATGGTTTTTGCTATACAACAACCTGAATTGGCCATGGGTATATGAGTTATTCTTTATACCACCACCCACCCCATAACAGTCCATACTCATCAGTTTTCTTGGTCTCTTCTTTTTCTTTAGGGGAAAAATGCATTTTTCAAAGACTTAACTTCAATTCAGTTATTACCTAGTGGGGAAATGGATCCAAATTTTATTTCTGTACGACAACAGGTAAATTACAGCTATTGGGATGACCAGCTCTAAGGTATTTTTGAGAACTAGTTTCTCTTTATGTGTCATTTTTTGATAACTAATTGTAATGGAAAAACTACTCTAAATGACAGAAAAGCCAAGTTACTTGGAATTGCATATTTTTAAAATGAAAATACTAACAGGATGTTGCTGTATCTGTTTCTCCACCTTCAAGTTCTTACTGAAAATCGTCAGTGCAGCTGTCCAGGCCCGACACACAGTCGCAAAAGACAGAGACTCCACAGAAGCGGCAGCAACCACCCCTTTTGGTAAAGACCAGGACTGGCCAGTGCTGGCCGTGGACTTGGCCCATCACCTTCAAGTCAGTGAAGATGTTGTCAGGAGGCATTACGTGGGGGAACTCTACAACTACGGAGCTGACCACCTCGGAGAGGAGGTAACAGCCTATGAGTGTCGTCTGGGCTCAAGTTGTAAACTGATAGTTGGGGTAAAGAATCAGTAAAGTTGCCAGTAAAGCTTGTTTTCCCTTCCTTTCCCTTCCTTTGTTACAACTCCTAGGCACAATAGAACAGGATTAAAATAAGTAACTAGGGAATTCCCTGGCGGTCCAGTGTAACCACCCTGCACTTTGATTGCTGAGGGCCTGGATTCCATCCCTGGTGAGGGAACTAAGAGCCCGGATGCCCCACAGGGCTTAGCCAAAAAAATTTTTTTTAATAGAAACTAATCAAATTCCTGTTTGTGGCCATTGTTTAGTGTAACTCATGCAGTCTGTCAGACCTGTTTTATGCAGAGGGACAGAGCAGTAAACAGGGTGCCTTCCTCCAAATGCAATCTACTTAAGGGAGCTGAGAAGCGCTCAATTCTGGATTAAGTTGTAAATGCTCTGAAGAAGATCACTAGGATCATGTGAATAAGCAGAAGTAGAATAGGATGATCAGGGGTGACTTCTGAGCTGAGCCCCAAGGACAGGAAGGAGCCAGCCACTCAGAAAACTGGGAACCTTTCCAGAGGCAGAAATAACATGAAGTCCCTACGTTTGTCCACGCTCCTCCCTGCAGGCCATCCTCCAGGTTCAGGACAGAGAGGTCCTGGCCTCGCAGCTGCTGGTGGTCATCGGGCAGCGGCTGGCGCACACTGTGCTCCGCACACAGACGAGGGAGGGGCTGGAGCTGCTCGCCAGGCTGCCCCCGACGCTGTGCACCTGGCTGAAGGCCATGGTGAGTGCCGGGCGTGAGGGAGGCAGATGGCCACTGGAGCTTTTCTCTTAGGCATTTTTAATAGTGGAGGAAAATGGAATTTTCTTAATTCTGAACAAAAGCATTTTTATTGGGAAATTACTCTCCTGCTAACTCTTAAGTAGCAATTACTTGGTATAACTGATGGGTTATTTTTGTGTCCCATTTGCAGAACCCCCAGGATCTTCAGAACACAGAAGTGCCCATTGCAACAACAGCTAAACTAGTAAATAAAGTAATTGAGCTTTTACCAGAAAACCACGGGCAATATAGTTTAGCCTTACACCTCACTGAAGCTGTGGAAGCCATATCTCTTCCTCCTTTATGACACTTATCTCCTGCAAACAGTCTCAAATTGTGTGACTCTAATATGAACTAGTGCATGGTTATTTTACACAATAAGATCTGGAATTTTACGGAGGGAATATGTTTTTTTCTTTTGTAAAGTAAATAAAAATACACATTACTTTAAAAAAGTGCAGTCTTGGTTAAATTCCACCTTTGGTTAATACTGACAATAAAACATAAAACAGGTATCAGTTATACTATCAATTTCTCTTAAAGCCGTTTTCCTGTTTTTGATTTAAGCACTTAAGTACCTTTATTGTCCAAATTTGCTATTTAAAACTGGTTATAATTTACAGATTATGTTCTTATAAGATTCTATATTTCGTACTCAAAATGTTATTGTAATTAAATTTAAATATGTTCATGTGTAGTCCCCATCAGTAAAATGAGAGAACTATCTCACTCTGTTTTAATAAATGTTGGGAAAATGCTTTTGTTATCATGCTTAATCCCATCCTGGGGGACTGTCCCCTGGAGTTCTGGATGCTGACAGGCTTCTTTCCCAGAGGAGGTTATGCTGGTGCCATCAAAGGAAGAAGAATGGGTTCAAGACCATCATATTCATCAGAATGGACACTAAGTAAAACCCTTAACCTGTTGCACTTGCCAAAACAGAATCTGAGATGCAATCTAACCCAGCAAAATTAATTATAATGCAAGTTAAGATTTGCTTTTTGCCAAGATTCAAAACTGTATCCACATCAGGTAACTGTAAAAATGTATTATCTTGTAAAACTTATGTTTAAAAAAAGGGCAAAGATGCTAAAAATTTAAATCCAACTTTATTTTTCCTACAAGTGTTTAGAAATGTCTGTTTCTGGGATCTGGTCATGTTACCTGTTCTTAGGAACAGTATAGAAAATGTTTAGTGATGATACTACAGCTTAGCAAACCTACCTCACTGCTGGCTTGAGAGGATGAATAGAACTAATTTTGTACCCTACAGTGCCTAGAGCAGTCCAAGTGCTGAATAATCATTGATTAAAACCAAATTAACCAAAACTCTGTTAAAAAAAAAAAAGTACTTTGAGCTGTACAAATACCAAGTATTCATCAAGGTAAATCTTTGGAATGTAGCCATACAGCGCAATTGTTGACATGTCCTGGGCCACAGTTGTTACACGTAGCAACTCGTGATACAAAAGTTTGTTTCTTCACTTCCTCAGGAAGAAGCCAGCTCTTGGAATTGTGCAAATTTGAGGCGTTGTTTTCGGGAATAGAAAGACAAATCTGATATCTGAGAATATCCCAATGTAAATTCTTTTTAACAGAGAGATCACATTCAAATAAGAACTGTCTTAAACCTGGTAATTACTGTCATTTTAAATCGTGAGAGATTAATTTTTCAGGTGCCTTGAGTGTCTGGGGGTAAAGGCCCACGTGTCTGACCGAGGCATACGCTCTGCAGCAGTTAACACTGAAAAAGGCCTCCAGCCGGTCCAGCCCCTCAGCCTCTGCTGGGATCGCTGGTACCCCATCCAGACACATTCACGTGATCTCTGAGTATCAGGCGTTCTGTAGTCACTTGTTAAATGCACTCTAAAAGGTGAGTTCTTTCAGTGACTTATCTAGATACTCTGAAAGGAGTTATGAACCATGGAGGCTGGTCAGAGAAACTTGGAATTACAGGCATTTTTAAAGAGTAAATTACTCACTCTGATTCCATTATCACTTTGGGGGGTATCTAACAAGCATTTTAGATAATAAAACTGGTTGAACTTACTCTGATAGGACACACAATCAAATTTTGGGATTGTTGAGAAAATAAGCTGAAATATGGCTCCTAGGACCATAACAAATCACTGAGTCTCTAGTTGAAATTTATAATCCTAAAATTTGCCATTGAGAGAATTTTAAAATTGAATTCTCAGTTGCATGGTTAAGAAAAGCAGTTAAATATTTTACTGTTTCGTTAAGGGCTTTTAAAATAAATCTGGCAGAGGAAAGGAAAACAAATACCTGTGTACACAGTCTGTAACCACGAAGAGCCACAAAGAACAGAATTAGGTTTCATACACAACAGGCAGTTTCTGAAACCGGTACAGTGCACTTAATGCAGTTATTGGTGCAAAGCCTATTTACCACTGAGTAGCTTTTTCTTAGATATACTCCCATCCCCATATACGTTTCCTTGTTATCATTAACCTTGTTCAATTCTGTTGTAAATGCAAAGGAAATCAAAAGGGTTCAAATAATCATAACTTCTGCCTAACAAGTTGTGTTTAGATGTGGAACTAGAATATACAGGATAAATGCAGATGGGGAGAAATAATAGTACCAGGCTTCTAAATATGTACTACTTTTGTAAAAGAGAAATGAGGTAATGGAGAAGAGTTTCACCTTTGTTATAAAAATTCAACTAGAGTCAAAGTAAACAGTTAAATTTAAATAGCTTTCTTAAAAAGATTACAATTTAAAATCACAGAAAACTCATTTAATAATACTAAGCATACATGGAATCAGTTCTCTTAGCAGTTGCTGTGGTTCATTTCACTTAGGCAGATATTTTTAAAAGTGCTCTATAGCAACAGTGAAAGCCCTCCTTCACCCTGATAGGAATGGATTTGTTATATTTCCGCTAAATAGAATTAACCATCCCTGGAAAGATTTTAATCCTATATGGAATTGTTTATAAAATGCCCTATTATCTATTGTAATGTATTGTAAGTAGTCAAATTCTGTATATACTGCTATTTTCTGTGTCTGTTNGGATTTGTTATATTTCTGCTAAATAGAATTAACCATCCCTGGAAAGATTTTAATCCTATATGGAATTGTTTATAAAATGCCCTATTATCTATTGTAATGTATTGTAAGTAGTCAAATTCTGTATATACTGCTATTTTCTGTGTCTGTTCATTGTTGTGAACTTATGTATATTAGTGAAATAAATTTTCAGCTTTCATGTTGTTTCCTTAACATTTATATAGTATTAATGTGTTTTTCCCCTCTTACATGAGATGTATTTGGTGATTTTTTTCTGATGTGCAGCCCAAAGAACTAGCTGTTCTGAAAAGGTTGATGTTTGCTGTTAAGGCAGAATGAAATTACTCTCTTCATCTCTTAAGTGACAGACCCCTGCATTGTTCCTGTTCAGAACACATTTTTTTTTTACTTGATATTCACAACTTTTGTACCACCACCAGTCAGTAATTTTCCAGGTGCCTTTATTTTTAGACGTTAGAGAACTTGAATACTGAGTGAAGAAGATTTACAAAATATAAAACATTTTCCGTTCAGCACATTTGTAGGCAAGCATTTTCAGTGTTCTGAGTTAAGTCCATTATGGACCCACCTACATATGTATATGTTTCCATATGTATATATACACATTATTATTTATCTAGTTATAGAAAAACACTTTGTAGCTCTGACTTTGACTCTCATCCTCAACTATTTACTCTTCCACTCATTACCTAAATCTTGGATTTCTCTCCAGTACTGTAAACAATCCATCTAGACCCCTACTCAGTCCTGTCAGGAGGTTCTTGCTCAGAAAGCCGTCAACACACACTGAGGTCCTACTTCCCTTTCACAACTTCTGCGCATCGGGGACACAGTGTGTCTGATGACTCAGCCGTGTACTTCCAACAGCGAGGGCATTTTTCCTTGGTAGTTGGCATGACAATTACTTTGTATGAAGACTCTTCACGAATATCGCCACCTGTGGAAGAAAAACGTGGAGAGTATTCCTCACAAGCCATTGCACTTGTGCATTTCTGTATTTCTCCAGGTGTCCCCTTTTCAGAGCTTCCTTCCTGCCTTGGGAAATACTGCTTCCCTTACACATTTGTACATAAACAGCCAAGATGGCAGGCTCACACAATCTGATGACTGGGGAGAAGAGGAATGTGAGAGGCTGATTTTTCCAAAGGTCATGGGATTTCTGTATCTACTCAGGCAGAGCATGCCTGTTTGCTCTTTATCTGTGTCCAGTTCTGCTAATTACACTGCCTCTCCTCTCCAGCTACATTCTTAATTAAGAATTTTAAAAGAGGCAAATTCGAGGGACAACGAGCAGTGTTGCCCCCACATTAAACTTCTTGGGTTTGGAAAAAGGGAAACAAAAATTTGTCCATAATGAATAGACCTCAGAAAATAAATCATTTTCTAGACATTGCACAGAGAATATAAATTAACATTCCGGAAAGCAGATTAATACGAGTCTACTACATGATCAGTGCTGCCAGGCCTCACATTTAAACTGATGGCTATAAATTAGTCTCCCACTTCTTGCTGGTGCCTAAAAGCTACTATGAAATACATAGAGAGCATCACTGTTCCTAAGATATACTCATGTTGTTCTGTTAACGTTACTCAGCTTTCATTTCCATCGATGAGAATGAAGTAAGGTGACAAAAATCCCCAAATCAAACAAATGCCTACAAAAGGTTTGCTTATAAGATAATCACTGTGGGAATGAGTTCAATAAAACTTCCTTGACTCATTAGACTGGCTACGATACTATAATGTGGGGTGAGCATCGTAAACTGTAGATTGAACCCGAGAGGGATGGTAGGGTTGGTCAGAGGACAAGGACACAAAGGCCAACTGAGGGAAGGCAGACTGGCTTCACATAGGTGACAAGGACGTTTTCCCTCCTCTCCCTACCCGTATTCCCAAGATACCAGGTAGGGTGCCTGGAGAGCTGGTTCAGAAACCTGGCCACTGTTTACACTTTCTACAGAGAGACGCACTCGCCAAGTGTGTATCTGCCTTCAGAATACAAGTCACCCACTGGAAAGCTGGAGATGACCTGTAATTACTGTTTAGTTGCCCATATACCATTGTTATCTGGTAGTATCATTCTCATTTCCTTACCTTCTAAATTGATTAGAAATGTCCCTTTAAGCTCAGTTACATCCTCACTTATTCCTCGTGGTTCCTGAGAAAGCAAAGTTGTCTGGGACGCCATCATTAATTCATTCAACTGAGAGGTACTGGAAGTCTCCTCCGCTTGTAGCATCTGGGCATAAGTATTTGAAAGTTACTATCTAAATTAATTGTTACCACTAAGGTTATAAAAAGACACTGCAAGTTCTTATGTTTGGTGAGGAACTCTTGGGACCATCACTTCCTGAGCTAATACTATTATATAAATTAAATCTTATTAGTATGAAAGCTTTTAACTAAAAACTCCTAATCAATAGTATCCATTGAGAATACAACTCTACGCCAGGCACTTCACTTTGCTAGATGCTAAATGTCCACCCATTATCTGTAACTGTCACACAACAGCAACAGCATTTTTTAATGCCCATTTTACAAATGAGGAAACTTGCTCAGGGAGGTTCCCAACCAGTGAGTGGCGCGCTGCAATTCCAGGCCAGGTCTGTCAGCCTCAAAGCCCGCACTTCACCCCTGTATCCAATGCTTCCTACAGAAGGAGAGGGGTTAAGATACTATCTCAACAAGGATCTGCTTTTAGCAGTGTAGACCAATAGTGGCGGCCTGAATAATGCTCAGAACTCTTCTGAAGCACACTGAACTGGGGATATCTGATATGATATCGGATATGTACATTTTTCATTTTAATTCTGATCTTCAAAGTAAGTGTGTGAGCTAAGTAATACAAAATCCCTTAGGAAAAAAAAAAACAACTCATGAGAAAATAGGAGCTTTAGAGATTGCATTTACACCATTAATAACTGACAGATCCAGGACTCCATCAGACAGCTAGTGGAAAACACATTCATGTTTTTTTAAATCCTGAATTTTTTTTCTCAAGTATCAGTGATCCCAGCAAGGTGTACTGTTTTCAGCTTACTACTCAGAACTAATGTAAAGTCCAAGGAAACGATATGCAGTAGGAAAGCTCAGTACCAGGCTGGGCAGCCTCAGCTAAGTCACAGCTTCAACAGGCTCAGCTTCCTGGCTCAAAAAATGGCCATCATGAGCTTCCCAACTTGTAATAATTTTAAAACATCAACATCTTATCAAACTTCTGTTACCTGAGCAACCATCTTATACCTACTAGCTATTTCAAGCCTTGAATCCTAATCAACCTAATTACATTATTAAAAATTTATAGACTGATCTTCCAACCAGTTGAGATGGTCATTTTTCAGTAGACTATGATACCAGTCAAATGTCAAAACATAAATCACAAAATTAAGTTTTCTTTTCAAACATTAAAACTAAAAAAAAACTTTGAGTCAGTATGTTAGGCTCTAAGTCAATCTGGTCAATCAACCCTTAAGATCTCAAGGGGAAACTTTTGATGGCCCTTTTGAAAACAAAAAATAAGATGAACACTTTGAGATCACATGGTAAATTTGCTGGTGCAAATGAATTTTCTTCAGAACTAATGAGTAAAAGATGAAAAAAATTGTTTTTGTTTTGAATCTTCTCCAGATGGATACAATTTTCAGAAAACCAGACCCGTAACATAAAACTCCCAATTTTTGTGTATTCAGATATTACTGCCAGGTGCTGCCTGTTGTCTAGCCTTGAGGGCTCATGTTTCAAATAGAACTTTATTACATCTTCCTGTCCCAACCTATAAAATATATGTAGCAACAGAGTACATGTTTTATAAGAGAAGAAAAAGGAAACATAGAGAGGTTGAAAACAAAGAATCAGTGATTAATATTAGGATTAGAAGAAAGAAATCTTAATTTATAAATTAAAAAAATATATATATACTATCAAGACCATCTCCATGGAAAAGAAATGCAAAAAAGCAAAATGGCTGTCTGAGGAGGCCTTACAAATAGCTGTGAAAAGAAGAGAAGTGAAAAGCAAATGAGAAAAGGAAAGATACACCCATTTAAATGCAGAGTTCCAAAGAATAACAAGGAGAGATAAGAAAGCCTTCCTCAGTGATCAATGCAAGGAAATAAAGGAAAACAGAATGGGAAAGACTAGAGATCTCTTCAAGAAAATCAGAGATACCAAGGGAACACTTCATGCAAAGATGGGCTCAATAAAGGACAGAAATGGTATGGACCTAACAGAAGCAGAAGATATTAAGAAGAGGTGGCAAGAATACACAGAAGAACTGTACAAAAAAGATGTTCATGACCAAGATAATCATGACGGTGTGATCACGCACCTAGAGCCAGACATCCTGGAATGTGAAGTCAAGTGGGCCTTAGAAAGCATCACTACGAACAAAGCTAGTGGAGGTGATGGAATTCCAGTTGAACTATTTCAAATCCTGAAAGATGATGCTGTGAAAGTGCTGCACTCAATATNCCAGTCCTACAGGCTTCCCTGGTGGCTCAGGTAGTAAAAGAATCTGCCTGCAATGCAGGAGACCCAGGTTTGATCCCTGGGTTGAGACAATCCTCTGGAGGAGGGCATGGCAACCCACTCCAGTATTCTTGCCTGGAGGATCCCCATGGACAGAGGAACCTGGTGGGCTGCAGTCCATGGGGTCACAAAGGGTAGGACATGACTGAGAGACTTAGCAAGCATGCAGGCACCCCACCCTTATGACCCTATCAGTATGTCAAGGGGAGGACCCCAGTAGAAGGTCCCTGAGGTGCTGATGAGTAGGGCTGACACTTCACACTAGCTGAGTTACTACAGGAGCAAAACATGAAGACAGCATGCAGCCTGCCTCTAAAAGGGCATCACTGATGTTATATGATGTTATGATATTAATCATTACCGGAATATTTCTCCCGCCTGAAGGCCAGCAAACTCCTGAGAACAAGCATGTGTTCATGCCCTCACAGTCACAGCTACTACTTATTAAGGACTTGCTTTGTCAAACACAGCATTGAGTGTGCTACTTATATTGTATCTTTTCATTTCCACTTTCTGAGATAGGTATTATCACCACCATTTTGAAACTGAGATTATAGGACTCATCAAAGTAGCAAGTAGCAGGGTGAAACTGCCCAGACTTGACTCAAGAATCCAACTTCTTAATAATGGCCCAGGCTCCCCACTGCTGGCCTCTGCCTTCCAACATTTGCCAAGCAGAGCAGACAGTCAAGCACTGTTTGTTAAGCATGTGAATGTTCAGTCATACATACCTGTCTTTGATTATGCTGAAATAAAAATTGGAGAGTTCCCTGGTATAAAATGCTTGTAACAGCCGAACAACCTTTCCAAAGTCATATTGCTTATATGAATCATTAATCTAGGAAACAAAACCAAAATAAATTTGGAAGCTGGGATAAGCAAATAAAAATGCAAGTCATCATGAGCAGAATATGTTCCTTTTCAAAAATACAGACAAACACAAAACAGGAAAAATGCAAGAGCATTTACGGATTCTTTGAAATGTCATTTCTGGATATGAAAGGCTACTATCCTCAGAAAAAACAGAATAATTTACTCTGGACTCTACAGAGGAACAGGTATCAAATGAAAAGATCAAGTTTTAAGTGATGAAACGGCCCTATTCTAAAATAGCAAAGGGTAAAAATTACCAATGTTCCCTCATTTATGCAAAAAAATAAATAAAACTGGGCAAAAGTCTATATGTATGACTCTGACTTAAATGGAAGCAATTTGAATTTTTGAGAAAATACAAATTACTTGTGTTTATATATGAGAGAGTATTTTACAAGACACATAAGAACTGTCATTTCAGTTACTGCTCTACTTTTGAGATGGGTATTTTATACATCTGCAGACAAATAAAAGTACATCTCAACTTTATTCCTTCTTATACATGGAGCTGATTTTCAGAGGAAAATGTGGTCTGAGGAGAGGCCTGGCCTACTTTTGCCACCAGACACTACTCTCGTCTTTTTTGAGAAACCAGAAGAATTCTAAGACTTCATACCTAGTCAAAGGAACATGTGGAACTGATTAAGTATAACTTTCCTCAGTGCTTTAGTTAGTTTCTAACAAAGCTGGTTCCATTCAACATGCAACCCAGATTTCAACACACAACTGTGCTACCTCCAAAAGCGTCTTAATGCTCACTCACCTTGTTTGCCAAATCCTGCAGTAAGTGCAGCATGTACTGGTCTATGACATACATGCTGTTGACAGGGATGGAATCTGTTTCTGGGTTGAAACCAGCTACATTTCCCAAAAGAAAGCGGAGTGTATTCCTAAGCTATAAACATTGAGAAAAAAGAAATATGCAGTCAAAAAATATGAGTCCTTAGATTGTTACTGAAATTGTTTTATTTTTCTGTAATTTTTATCCAACTCATGTTACCTTCCTAATGGAATACTTTATTTTTATATCATTCCTTTTAAATAAGACTATTTAAGTGCAAAAAAACACCATCCATTTCAAAAGCTCAGTTATAGAAACAACCACTGTAATATATAAATAAAAACTGAGTTTTCTTTATATTTCTTTAAAATTTTAGGGCAAATCACCTGTCAGTGGCCCAGTCTGTTCATCAGTGTAGATGAGAACGTTGTGTAGGTAAAAATAAATGGAATAAATGTGAATGGTCATTGAGCACACAGAAAGTACATTAAAATTAGTGTAATTACATATCATAATATTAAAAAGACAGTATATAAAAATGTTAACATTACCACTTATATTTCTAAACAAATAAATTAACATACATTATTTTTTAAAGCTTACAACATGTGGAGAACTCATTTTCATTCAGTTGTGCAAGTGCCAACAAAATGCGCCTCATTACTTTAACAAGGACTCAGTAAACGTTTCATTCAGGAATAGTAAGGAACAGAAAGAGGAGTGATCCTGACCTTGCTAATGTCATCTCTGGCAGCATTCAGTAAAGATGGACTAATTGTGACTTCAGTGAAGACGTTGGACTCGGCAACCCACCAGCGAAGCACGTCAGCACCATAGGGGGGCTCTTTGCTGTGATCCTTTTCATTGAGGGGAAAGAAAACATACCAATAAATAAATAGCTTTTGATGACAATTTGGTGAACAGATGTTTTAGGTAAGACTCCCATTCTGAAATGCTTGAATACAACATGATCATAAAATGTACTGGTACTATAATGAAATAAGCTAACAATTTCAGAGATCAGGCTGCATCTAAAAACACAACGGAAGTGGAAAAAGGGGGAGTATGGTCTGCAGCCTGGTTCAATGTCTTCCCTGAGATATCTGTAAACCTGAGATACTAAGGCAGGTGGGCAGTCAGAGTGCTGCCCTGGACGCCCCTGTGATGGGGGAGTGGCCAGGGGTGGAGGGCCAGGGGTGCTTTCCCTCTCAGTATGCCCAAGGCACTCTGACCAAGAGATGGGATTACTGGACTCTAGGAGGGCAGTTAAAAGCCAACAGGGCTAAAGAACAGATAAGCAGGATCTTTTCTGAAAGCAACTCCAAAATAAACCAAATTACCAGCAGCCCCAGATTTGATATTTTTTAACGACTTGCTTTAAAGTGTATAACTTCCAAGAATGAAAGTTGCTGTCTCATTTTTTTTCTTATACTGTTTCTCAGTTCAGTTGCTCAGTCGTGTCGGACTCTTTGCGACCCCATGAAT